>OX155952.1:24997223-25176286 GCA_944548615.1 Micropterix aruncella | reverse complement strand
TAATGACTCTTTAAAAGCAATTTGATTCTTATGCACTGATCCATACAGCTTTAAGTGTTGGTTAACAAAAGCAGATGCTTCATCGAGTCTGATATATGACTGTTACATTCATTAGCCTAAAGCAGAAGAATTTTAGGAAACTTGAGTCAAAAATTAAAAGAAACAAAAATATCCTTGGCAAATTCGTTTTAGTAACAACCCTACTGAAGTCCTTTAGTGAAATATTCATATGATTAAATATAATTATAAATCCTGTATACAAGATGCGAAGGACCAAGTGTTACTATAGAATAATGCCATAATTCTATAAATTTTTGATATTTTTTTATTTTAAAATTACAGATAATATTGCGATTTTAAATTATTTACATAAACTGCACTGAACTGACTAAACTCTCATTGCTCAAAACCACCTTTGAACTTGAGTTGTCTGCCGATAAAAGCATCACACGCTGCACGAATGTGGAGCTCCGGGATTCGGTTATTCTCGGCGTAGACATGCCTCGAGCGGATCCAAACTATGGTGCTTTTTAGAGAACACCGTGTGACATATACAGCCATGTGACATATATGACATGACATATACAGGTGTCAAGATATTCAGCGACAGGCAATCCAGCTAGTACTAAAAAGAAACGAAGCCGCCGTGGAACACCGACCAGAGCCGGGCTCAACATAATATTATTTTATTGCAACGCTTCCTGCGGTGCCTGGTGCCGCACGTGAGTGTTTACCTTACCACTTCTTCACTCCCCATAAAAAGACATAAGATGGGAGATGCAGAAATCGAAATTCAAGATTTTTCTAAGTAGTTCATTTTATTATGAATAAGTGCAGAAGTCTGAAGTGTAATAAAAATATTACGGTGGGCCTAGCTCTAGTCAGTGAGTTCCATTAGAGCTCTGTTTGTATTTTCTGACGGTTCAGAAGTCGACAATACGCTACCATTTTCCTAGTTGGATTTATGGAAACTTTCGACATGTTTACATTTAGAGCATACCGAGTCAAATCTTTAGTTGTTTTTAATATATTGACTCAATTAACCTCTGTAATTCTAATATTCTCCCACTAATAATAATAATTCCGAAGAAAAATGATATGTAGATCACTCACCTATTGAAAACTTTTAAGAAAACACTTCCGGAGTTGTGGCTGTCGCCAGAATTCGGCAAAGAGTCGCCTTGTGATCCTGTTGAAGGAGCAGTGTTGTCTCCGGTTAATCCTTCCATCCAGGATAGCGGATAGGATAGGCGCTTCAGCATCTGAAGATCAAGAATCCTCATTAGATAGATAAGTGGTGTGGAAGACTTTATTATTAATAATCTTGTACAGTGTTCTGAGTGCACTAGGCTGACATTCACAACAACCTTAACTTCGTATTGTAATTGCTGTATCAAGAGTTAGTTTGTACGAATTCAAAAAAGTATTGATTTTAATGTAGGGTAGTTGGAAAAAAAAGGGATTTTTTAGTTTGTTTATATTATTTATTGTGGAATTTCACAATGGGCGGATTTATTATCAGCAAAAATATCTTACAACCAATCCTACTATGAAGAGTTTATATGTATGTGTACGTGTGACATGTTAGTGTGTTTTGTTATTATATTCGATTGACAGAATTGAAATGCAATTCCGTTAATTATATCCCAAAGGAAAATGGTGACCCAGCCGGGAATCGAATATGGAACCTTCCAATGTAAGATCAGGCGACCTAACCACTGCCACCGGGCTGTGTATTTTCTGCATTTGTCTTTTCCATCCCTGATCATTTCGTTGTGCCCGAAGTAAACCTGATGAGCAACTGAACGGTGTTTTAAGGGAGTTGGTTTCGAAGCCAATGCATGGACAGAGACAGGACAGGACACGACAGAAAGAGTGAGAAAATAAATAAATAAATACAAACGGAGCTGCCATGGAATTCACCGACCGGAGTCGGGCCCATCATAATACCATTTTTTACACTTCTGGGGGGTGAGCAGTGGATTCCGGACTTACGAACCGGCTGTGGTAGGTTTAGGACAGCTGTCTTGCCACATGTGAGCGTTCACCTTGCCACCCATTCACTCCCCCTTCGAAGCCATAGAATTTGAGATGCGCAAATCGCAGTTTTAGATAATTTTTCTAAGAAAGAGTTGATTATTTTTCTGGAAAGGCCAAGATCTTTAAAGAGGTGAAATAGAGATTTAGCTGGCAGGCCACGAGCGCCAACTTCCACCGCGTGAAGGTGAACAGTGAAGCCGTTCCGGGTTACGGCATTTGCAAGATCATGGTATTTATTTAATTTGTACTCGTGGTCTTTTGGGATATTTGATTCCCATGGAACAGTTAATTCTACAATAAGAGCCACCTTCCGAGATAGAGAGTAAAGAGTTATATCTGGACGGAGGGCTGTGCATCCGAGACTTTCAGGGAATTTATACTGCTTAGAGACCGAATCAACCTCCAGAATCCAATCTGTAGCTTTCTCGATTATTGAGAAAGGTTTTGTAGTTAAATGTTTTTTGCCTTTAGAGCCATCCCGCACAAACTGTATTGGGGGTTTGGAGGATACTGTCAAACCCTTGTTGGCACGAGCCACTGAGAGACTAATTACCTCGCGAATAACAGCGAGAACTTTGTCATGGCGGTAAGTGTACCGTCCTTGATCTAAGGCCACCTTGCAGCCAGCTAGAATGTGTCTAGCTGTGCAAGGGGTATTGCTACAGAGGGGACAAGAACTATCCTCGGCAAAGCTCCAACGAGCGAGGTTACTGGGGTCTGGAAGTGTATGCTGAAAGGCATTCAAATAAAATTTCAGCATCTCTGGCGTCCAGTCATAGAGCATTACCTTCCAGTGCATTGGAGGCGGAATGCAAAAGTCCCCAATTGTTGTCCAATCATTCTGGCATTGAAGGCCAATAGCATGAGCTATACTCTTGCTGTCTCTGTCCATACATAATCTCCCCGCAAAAGAGACTTCTTCAAGTCCACGTCGCTCGTGGTTGTACTGCCATACCCCAGACCAGTGCCATTCTGGCTGATTCCAGTAAGGAACTTTTTGTGGAAGTCTACGCGGGCTTGTAGATCATTTGCATCACTACGGCCACTTATTACGTGCTTCGATATTGCCGGATCTTTGGAATTGCACAGAATCGAATTTTTGGTTATTCTGGAGTTGGCGTAGAGCAGAGAGGGCAGTTTAAGCGCTAGCCCAAAATTTTGTTTGGACCTGAAGAGAGTCGAGGGGTCAGCTGGTTTGGCTAAGGACAGCCAGGATTTTAAACTAGCTGTCACCAGCGCATCTAGATGGGACAGTTGAGTTTTGGTAAAATCGTAAATAAGAAAGGGCCATGACAAATGTGACGTTAGATAATTGTCATAGATCCAGGCCTTACGAGGGCCAGAAATTAGCAAGGCATCTATTTTCGCCAGGCAACTTTTGAAATGCTCTATAACATGATCGCCCGAGACGTCTTTTCCCTGATGGGTGATTTTTCTGCCGAGGAATTTGAAATGATTGTTTGGGTCTATAAGGGAGATATTAGAGCCCTTATAGACCAATTTGGGGTCATAGGATGTAAATTTTGTGCCCATGCGGGCGAGTCCAAGGCAAAAACATTTGGAGGGCTTCACTTTTATACAGTCTGACCAGTCGCAGAAAAGCTCCACTTTCTGTAATAGCAGGGAAAGCTGCTTGGGGCTTCTGGTGATGAAAGTTAGGTCGTCGGCAAAAGCGAGGCACGACGAGGTGTATTGGCCGTCTGTTTTAAAACGGTAGCCCCACTTCCTGTCAAACTGGGTCAGGCTTTCCAGCAGTATATTAAAAACTATATTAAAAATCGTCGGGGAGAGGCAACAGCCCTGAAATAGTCCAATTGAATATGGTATAGAGCGGGTAGTCCATTCTTGCGTTTTAACATGGAAAGTCAGACAGTTGTAGTAGGAGGCTACAATGTCACGTACGACTGGTGGGAAGTTGTACCAGCGGAGTGCAAAGTGGAGGAGACTGTGTCGGACTGACCCAAAGGCATTCTCTAGGTCGAGCCAGCATACATTGATTTGGCGTTCGTGCTGTCTCGCATCCTTGATGGCAGCAGCCAGGAGAGAATTGTGCTCGAGGCAGCCCGAGACGCCACGCATGAAGCCTTTTTGAACTGATACTCCAAGGTACTCATTCCGGTGCATGAATTCGCTCATCCTCGTGTGGACTATGCTAAAAAAGATTTTGGCCACAGTGTCTGTGAGAGCAATGGGCCGAGCGTCCTTTGGTCCGGTGCAAACTGGGACCTTCGGAATTAAGATGACTGTCGCTCGGCCAAAATTCTGTGGGACTACACCGCTATTCCATATATTTCGGAAGATGGATACTAAATATTGCAGAAGGCAGGGGCATTTTTTGTATACTAAATAGGGAATACCATCGGGACCCGGAGTAGAGCCCGACGGCTTCCTCTTTACTTGATTAAGAATCTCATCTAGAGATGGAGGTTGAGAAGCAAAAGCTACCGTAGGCAGGGGCGGAGGTATAATGCCCGGCGGAGGGCTGTAATTATGGAGCCGCATGGCTAGGGATGCGAATTATGTTATTCTGACTTTATCGAAGTAGGAGAACAGAGACTTTCTAGCAGAGTGGGCTTATCCATTAGATAACAGGGAGGAGTGGGCATTGTTGACCATATTGTATGACATGGATAAGTGTAGATTTCTGCAACTTCGAATCTGTAGCCATTTACCGGTCGGAAGCCAGCCTTCGCACGCAAAAAACTGTACCGCAACTTTTTGGTCGATTTTGTAAATAAATACTAACAATATCGATTTTTCATGAATTCCCTCTTGTTACCTAATAATTAACCTTATTAGGCATGTATATTAATTACATATTTATATAATATATATGGGGGCCGGCTGAAAGGACTACAAGCGGATCTGTCAAACAATGCAAGATGCCTAATTGCTGGCGCCCGACCGGTTAAGGGCTATTCCGAGAAGCTGAAACATGATTGTTTCAAGAAGATTTGTAATAAGGTATGCTGTATTAAGGTATGCAATCATCATAATTCATAATAGGTAGTAGGTCCATTGTACTAAGGTCTGCTTTACTAAGGTCTTGCTGCTTGTAGTAAGGTCTGCTTGTAGTATTTTTTACAACAGATGCAGACTGTGAAAGACTGAATAAATGCAATCACTAATTTTATTTGTTTGTGCCTGCCGTTAACCTTTCGAAAACCAGTCATTCTATGCAAAATTTTCGAAGCCCTCAAAAATTTGTTTGTAGGTGTGTGCAAGTATTTTAATATATAAAGGTGACTTATTCAAATGGCAGGCTTCAATGACAGGCTTTTACCGCAGTGGAGGGAGAAATAGAGCCGATAACTGAATAAATACGGATAACCCAGGGGTTAAACGTTTGGGCGATGAGTAAGGCTAAGTTTTTTTTACAATTTTTGAATTATAATTTTTTTTTATTTAAGAATTGATTACTAAAACATTGATTTGCTTACAAAAATAATAAGAACCGAATGGCAAAACCTTAACCTTTTGCTTATTCGATTCTGTCACTCTACTGTGACTAGCCTGTTCTAGGGTGGACAGGACTCTAATATTATAATCAGTTACGTACAAGTTTTAGTAAAAAGCTAATGCCCTAAAATTTTGCCCTAAAATGTGGTCTTCAAAATAATAATAATAATAATAATAATAATATCAATAAAAAATATTAAAGATAATATAATCATTATATAAACAGCAATAAATATAATGTAAAATTCGATTAAATAATATAAATAAAGTTACAAGTGAGAAAAGAAAGCAACAGTCATTGATATTTACCAGTCAAAACAAGTACAAATCATTGTCAAAATAATATCTAACAAAGTCAAATAATTTTTGGTAGTTAGTTCAATATTTAAATATACTTCAACATACATGTTTAAAAATATGTTAATAATTTGTGCACCTAAGTTTTATTAAACTATCATTTCTAACATTTGATGTATGGTTAGTCTGTCATGATTCGATAACCATTTCTTTATTTTATTTTTGAATTCGCTAAATGTCAAATTCATTTTTATTTCCATATTGATCAGATTGTAAAATCTCGGCGTAATGAAAGAGTAATGTCTTTGTCCGAATGACCTTCTCATCCTGGGTATTATTAGGCTATTTTCTAAAACTTGTCTAGTTGGTCTTCGGTTCTGAATTATTCCTAAATTTGAGTTATTGTCCAAAAATAGCTTTAAGAGGGAAGTTGATAGAAAAAGTTGCCTACAATTAAAGACTTTAGCTTCCTTATAAAGTTCATTAGTGGGATGGCGATATGGTCTACGAAGAATAATTTTTAATAGAAATTCCTGCACAACTTGCAATGGCTCTAGTGCAATGCTCTATGATATTATATAGGTATAGTCTATTCGTAACAAAAAAAAATGGGCACCAACCTTGTTCTTTTTCTCTCCTTTGACATCATCCTTTCCGGAGCTACTGTCCTGTCCACTGGTACTGTCCAGAGAGAAAGAGACGGAACCTGGTTTCCGACCTGAAGTTCTGTCTCCTGGAGTGGAGGTGGGAGGAGCCGAAAGCGGAGGTTCTGCAGGAGCTATGGTCACCGGCGGGACCCAATCTTGGGACAGAACGATGTCAGCATCGCTGTATACCTGTGGGTAAACCGGACAATCATTAGATAAAATTTATTCCGATAATATCCGATTTTATCCATCCGATTTAAAATTTCCCTTACCTTCTTTGTATTCGTAGGAGGGATGTTCATCATGGGATCCCGAATGTCAATTCCGGAGTCATGACAGGACAGCTTCACCAGGTGCAGCGATGGAAGATCGCCGCCTCCGGGAGGTGCTAAGGATCCCGAATTAGAAGCTGCTCCAGTGCTGCTGCCTTCGCCGGTGGAATCTTCGCGACCTTGATCCGCGGTCGAGGAAACCTGAATATGTCATTTGCAGCAAGTCAGATCATGTGAAGCACTTTATTATATATTATCCTGCATTTAATGTGATAATTATTCTCGGTATGACTTAACCACCCAGCTCTGTTCATAAGTACTCATTTTTATATATTTCCCATATTATGAAATCGGAGACTATCGCGGTTATTTGACATTATTAATAAGATAAAAAACGAATTCGCCGCGTGAATTTTGTAACACCCGACGTTTCGGCGACATTGCAGCCGCCGTTGTCTAGGGTAGACTGAAAGAGCTGTCAATTCGTTGTTACGCGGGTAGGCCGCATACCGCTGTTGGCAACGGTATGCGGCTGTAGACAACGGCGGCGGCAACATCGCCGATACATCGGGTTGTACAAAATCAGGTGGTAAATTGTCAGGTGGCACAAAGTCAGGTGGTAAATTAGTTTTTTATCTTATATTTCCCATATGTTTGGAATATATTAAATATACTGGTAATTACTATAAATCAGCTTTTAACAAACCGGTTTTGCAATGACTGGTTGTTCATTTTTAGTTTTCAAACCAAAATTATGCCTTAAAACTTTTTTTTTAATGACCATTTTTGCTGTTGAAAATTAATCACTTCTGAACGTTTCAAGTTCATGAAATTAGTTTTGCAAAAAACTCAGTATTCATATATTTTTTAGCAAACAATTTTTACCTACGACTTCGATATATTAGAAACGTATGGGGAATGAAAAAATGCAATGAACCTCATTAACCCATCCAATGTGTAACGTCCCGCTCGGGACGATCGCCTACCTACGGCAAAATGTCTAATGGGCAGTTAAAAAAATTCATATTCAATGCGATCATTTTATGATCCGTATAGTGGTTTATAACTTATGGACGTTTTTCTCAAGGCCGTCGATTCACGCCGACGATTTCACGTTCGAAACGGTACGGGCGAGATTTTACTTCACAAATTAAAGGGTTAATCAGATACGAGATTGCAATAAACGTGCAGCAAACGTGGCTTACTCAGATCATATTTACGATACCTAGTGGAATTCTAGGGACTGATTTTATTAAGTCGGTAAATATAAATTAATAAAGGCAGCCACCATTACCATGCATAATAGACGGTGTTGTATTTAATTTCATTTTTATACAGTTGCTTGAACTTTCGTTTATAGCTAAGTGGGTGTTTATCGGTCATTGCTGTCAATTTAGAAGCGTTTTTATCAGTTCTATCAAGATAAGGAAATGTTTTACTGCTTCATATTTACTGTAATTTACATAGATTGTTAAATGAGATAAATTTGGGTTCTTGTACAATCTGAAAATGACTGACCTTGGAACTCCATTTATGAACATGAGCTTGCCATAAACATTAACGCATTTGTACTCGAGCAGCGCTGCTAGGCGCCAGGGCGGTGTATTGCGTCCGCTCGAGCGGCGCTGCTACGGCGCCCGGGTGCCATAGCAGCACTGCTCGAGTGGACTTAATAAACTGCCCGACGGGCCGTAGCGGTGCTGCTCGAGTGGATGCAATAAATTGCCCGGGTGCCGTAGCGGCGCCACTCGAGTTCAAAAGGATAAGTTTGTTTGAGTACCTGTAAAACGCTTCCCTAATATATCCGAAATCGTCTTGAATTGCTGGTTCGCCCATGCGAAAAAGGCCTCGAGTACAAAGTGTTGAAAACCATAGGTTCTCATGACTTGTATTATAAGGCGTAGCGGCCCTTGTTCAATAAATAATACATATTTCTAACTCAATTGAGTTTTTTTTACCAAACAAGCTGCCACAGGGGAATTTCCATGTAAAAACTATATATTTTTTTTGTATTAGCAATAACAAAATGGGTCAAAAAGTATCACTCTATTGAGGGGTTTTAATTGTTGAAAGTGCGTCTTTTATAAAAATAAATATTGGGTCTCAAATTTGAACGACAACTAGGATATGCATTCTTACAGATGAAAAAAGTAATTTTAATATATCGAAAATTAGGTTTTTTTCAATGGTTCAAAGTTGTGATTTGTGAAGTTCGCGTTGTGAAGTAGTTGTGCAAAATAAAAAATATCAAATACTCTACTTGCCCGCAACAGCTACTTGCCCGCAAATGAGCTAATCTTAGCAACTCAAAAATCATCAAACAAACCCTCTATTTTCAATTCTCCCGCTATAACTTTTAACTGTGGTTTTTAGACAGCCAGGAATACAAATATGGTAGGTATTTTGGCAAAAACTTATATGACTTTGTGGTCATCGTCTTTGACACTAAATCAAATAGTATGATACATTTTGGCTCACCTGTACATGCTTTGATGTTCCTAAGGAAATTCGTCAACAATTCAGCTACGAGTAAATATGGGACACAGGTAAGCCAAGCGCTAAAAAATCTAAGATCACTAAAAACTATTTTCGCCGCAGTATACTCGTTATGCACTATTTTATCCAAGCCAACTTAATTCTATATCTAAATTCATAATGAACAGTGCAGGCTTATCGAATTCACCCAAAAATAAAATAAATGAATTGTGAAAAAATAATGAAATAAACACCGAAATAACAAATAATATAATCCCATGATCGCGGTGAAGTAATAACATAAATAAAATGTGCAAACATAAAAAAATACATGAAACAAAACCACCGCATAGTGGGGACTGGGAGGGCGCGCGGGTATATTTGTCTTAATTTTTTCACAAATCTTTGTTTCTCATTTTTCCTCGGGAAAACGGAGTTTTTCCGCATTTCGGTCATTACCTCGCTCGCCATGTCGAGGGAATTCCTCTCTTTTAGAGGTATCGCCCAATGGTGATCCAGCATAGATCGTCTCCGTTCTTCGGCCGTCTGAAAGTACCATAGATTATAGAGGGCAGTCGGTCGGGACCTTCCACATGCATCGTTGTTATTTATTATTTTTTTAGTAGAGAAAATAGTAGATATAAAATATTTTTAAAGTTAGTAACAGAGGTGTTAGTGTGAGATGGTATGGTAGTGATTGGTATGTCGCACACTTGCTTCCAAAGTATGACATGACTGACTAGTTTTCCTATAATACATAAAGAGAAGACAGAAGCACCAAAACAACACATGGCGTAACAGAAATAAAAGGTATACTTACAAATGTTTTAACTACAAATATTATACGGATAGTTATATAAAAATCTATAGTTTAATGTGGTTGAAGTTTTTTCTAATAATCTTGTGTATCGATTGGATGAAACAATGGCATTATGAATTTTAGGTATGGATTTTTAAAATACCATATCCCAGTGTCAATTTCTTAATCAATAAGTTGATGAACCATCTAAAATAGTTAACAATCTTTCAGATTTCATTAGGTTTCTGGTGGCGATTTCAGTTATAATTTTGTGGCCTTCAAGTAAAGGGAGATATCCCAAAATTGTACACGGAGTCTGCAATGTTATTAATAAAATATAAAAACATCAAGGACTCAAGATTCAGCTCTGAGAAACTCCAGATCGTGTTGCAAATGTTTCTGTCTCCGTCACCTGACGTACTGACATCCATTATTAAATTAACTTGTGAAAAAAACTCAAAAAGTTAATAGACAAAAATAAAATACAAACGTAGCAGCCATGGAATTCATCGACCGGAGTCATAATACTATTATTACACTTCTGGGGGTGAGCGGTGGACTCTGGACTAACGACCGGCTGTGGTAGGTTTATGACAGCTGTCTTGCCACATGTGACCGTCCACTTTACCACCCATTCACTCCCCTTCGAAGCCATAGAATTTGAGATGCGGAAATCGCAGTTTTGGATATTTTTTCTAGGAAGTTGATTATTTCCTGGAGAGACCAAAGTCTTTAAAATGGTGAAACAGAGATTTGGTTGGGAGGCCACGAGCGCCAACTTCCACCGCACGAAGCTGAACAATGAAGCCGTTCCGGGTAACGGCATTTGCGAGATCATAGTATTTAATTTGTACTCGTAGTCTTTTGGGATATTTGATTCCCATGAAACAGTTAATTCTCGCAATCTTCCGAGATAGAGAGTAAAGAGTTATATCTGGACGGAGTGCTGTCCAATACTTATATTCAAGACATTCAAGGAATTTATATTGTGAAATGCAGACAATTTATATTTTTTAAAAACTATAGTATCATAGGACAAAACACTCAAAGAGTCACCTTTGAAGCAATTGTGCAATGTGGATGTGAGAATCGAAAGAATTACAAAATTTTAATGAATAGGAAACGTAACAAGTATATGACTAAACCGTGTCTATGGAACCCAGTAATGCTTGACCCAAGAAAAATATGACATCCCAATGAATATATTTTTTTTTATCGATGTAAAAATATATATATATATGGTCATAAAAAATAGACGGTAAATATAAAAATGAAAAACACAAAAAGTGAAATGCAAAATTACAAATAACATGCAGCAGCATAATGGGTAGCAAATTCAAGCTCTAAACTCGTAATATCGGGAGTATTGAAAGATTTACAATATTATTTGTGTGTATTATTATTTGGTACATTTTTTGATAGTTGTTTGATCCATCCAATGTACGATACATTCCATGATCATTTCCGTCATACGATATAAATTTTGGTTAGTAGGCTTATCCTATCCACTGTTTTAGATGCATCAACCTCCGCATCCGCTAGTTTTATTGATGTATTGACGTCAAGCACATTTTGGCACAATGTTGTTAGATGTGCCGTCTAATATTAATTCTCCACAGTTTAAAATTTTATAATGGACTAGTGGAATGTTACCCGGCGATGCTCGGGTATCCGGTTCCTTCCCCCGTCCCACTCCTACTCTCCCTCTCCCTCTCCCCGCCGAATAGCCTATTCTAATCACCGTTCCTTCAGCTATCTCTATTCAAAAAAATCAGATCATTTCATTGGTCCTTTGCAGCTTCCACTTTTGCATTTAAAATATTTTTATGGCGATCGGCTGAACAGTATAGAAGTTGGCGGCCCGTAAGTACGAACACTATAACAATGTTTCAATACCAAATTTGCAGACGAAACACGTCTATAACTATGTCAAATTTGAGTACCGGGATAATCACTTTTATGCCTATATTATTTCTATATACTTCTGGTCCATTTACGTTAATAATAAAAATGAGCTTTAGTTAAATAATAAAATGTACCGACCTATCTGGATTGTTTATCCAATACCACAGACAACATGGCACTTGTTTATACGCTGCCGACTTTTGTAGGAGCGCCGGGCGACTAACACTTCAAAATATGATTACTCCCGTTGCTCTGCATATTATTTATTGAATGTAGTATGTTTAGATAGGTTGGTTGATGGGCAAGGGATTATAGTCGTTATTAGTTTGCAGATAATGCGTATTAGGATCAAAATTCTACGAATATAGCCGGTCGGATAGCTGTTCCCTGGATATACAGCACGGGCGTTATTAGTAGTTTGCCATAGGGCTCACGGCTCATGAGAAGTTAAAATCTCCGCCACTGACTTCAGCCCAGTAACCTCGTTTATATGGGAGTCCCGACTTCTTTTCACATCGTCTTTGCTTCAGATCACTACTCATACAAACATTTCTTCACTATTGCATCTCTCTGCTATTGTTTGTCACTCTCAATATTCCCGATACGAATAAATCTAGCGAGCATCCTAGCTTATGCTATATCATGAAACAAGTCATACGGTGCTGATGCCTGTGGGGGTGACGAGTTCACGGTCGAAGGCCTTGGGGAAGGCGTCTCCGCCTCGCTCTGAACCCTCGCGACTATCCTCTCCCTTGTCCTTGTCCAAAGTGTCCTCTGATTCCTCCTCTTTGCCCTCCACGGTAGTCTCGTGTAGCTCTGAGAATGTTTCATCCTGTAGAAGTTCAAAAGAAAATGTATTGTATTGTATTGTATATTTTCCACGATAACCTCTGAAGGAGCGCTTTATAAAACTTTCTTACTTTGACTAGAGTGGAGTCTTTATCCTCGGGATTCGATTTGTTCATATAGTATATCTCTGGTTTCTCTCCTCTGAAACAAGAAAGCACATGATCAGAAAGTTTCCAGATTTTTAGTTTCTCCATAAGGTTTATTCTCATACTAAAAAACTACATGCTAAATCGTAGAAACCGAACTACACCGTTTAAAAGCTATCTATAGTATAAAATCTAGAAAAAAGAAGACTATCGCGGTTGTTTGACATTATAAATAGGATAGAAATGAATTTACCGCGTGAAATTTGTAGCACCCAACGTTTCGGTGACGTTGCAGCCGCCGTTGTATATTTTCGCCGTTTCGGTGACGTTGTTGCAGAGCTGTCAATACGTTGTTTTGCGGGTAGACCCCATAGCGCTGCCGCCACTGCGTAGGTAACCTACGCAGTGGCGGCAGCGGTATGCGGCCTACCCGCAAAACAACAGATTGACAGCTCTTTCAGTCTACCCTGGACAACGGCGGCTACAACGTCACCGAAACGTCGGTTGCTACAAATTTGATGCAAGAAATTAGTTTCTATCCTATTTATAGCAATCAATAGTTTTTTTTAGGTATAATCATAGAACAATGCTTTCAGATATATATATATATATATATATATATATATATATATATATATATATATATATATATATATATATATATATATATATATATATATATATATATATATATATATATATATATATATATATATATATATATATATATATATATATATATATATATATATATATATATATATATATATATATATATATATATATATATATCTGAACTAAAAGTGTGTAATTATTACGTATTTAAATCTCTATACCAAATTAAAAATTGACATATTTATGTAAATAATATTAAAATAATAACAGCTATGATTTCAAAATTTGTTTGTCATTACATTATTATTTTATCTATATTGTAGGATAGCATATAGGCATGTTTAGAGCGCCACCTATAGTGCACCACCATACTGCCGTACCACGAATGGCGCTATATTGAATATAAGAGAAGATTAATTAATGTTTGGAACTATGAGTTCATCGTTGATATTCATAGTAAAATCTTAGCTGCCGAATTGTAGTATGGAGTTAAGCAATCTAATAGCTATTTAATTAATGCCAGCACCTAGCTTAACCTTTCGGAAACCAGTCATTCCACGCAAAATATTCAAAGCCCTCGAAAATTTGTTTGTAGAAGGTCTGTGCAAGCATACTAATATATACTGGTGGCTCATTCAATGCCAGACTTCAATGACAGGCTTTTACCACAGTGGAGGAAGAAATAGAGCCGATAATTGCATAAATACAGATTTAAAACAGATAATAGGAAAAACGCTGATCGACGGGCCCACAGGGGTAACCACAGTCACAAGTAAAAAAAAAATATGTAATGGCGATGTTGATTTCTTTTTCTTACTCAGTCTTACTCAGTGGACTGTTTTCTCTGAATACAAAAAATAACTAAATTAAGATAAGCGTTAAGATTTCAGATTATTTGTAAAGGCTCATTTCACTGACTATGAAACATTGTCGCATTTATTTTTCCATACCTCTATTTAAGAAGAAATTAGAAGTTAGTTTATTGAATAGCGAAGTGCCAGACTAAAAGTGAATGTCTGAACTACAGAAAAAAAACATTACCTATATTAGAAAGGATGTTGTGTCTCACTTCATATCATTCATCAATCATAAACTTCTCTAAATTCTTTATTTCATCTATATTATTGCATTGTCACATGTTATCATCAAAATAATGTAAACACAGTCTGGCAAGGAATCATTAACAGACTGAAAATACAATGAAATCACAATACAGGTACTAAATTTATATGCAATATTTAATGTGTTTATTTCATTAATAACCTTCATTTTTTTTTTCAATGTTATCAATATATAACATATATATAGTATAAAATAATGTCAATGTGGTCATATGGATCAGTGCGTTCAGTGCATTTAATATTCCCAATGACTTATATTGGTGAATATTAAACGTTTGCGATTAGGGGAGGAGCTTAAAAATGTATTAGAAGCAAAAAGGAAATAATTGTTTTTTATCGGTTTTGTAGCTTATTTTAAAAGAAAAATAAGTGAAGTGTTGCCACCATATTAATCATTTTACACTGATTTTTTGATAAAATAAAACCTTACCATAGACATATGAAATTGAAGACTGTCCTGGTTCTTTGACATTATAAATAGGATAAAAACGAATTTACTTTTTTTTTTTTTTTTTTTCAATAAATTTATTCATAGAAAAAGATACATTTTTTAAAATATTACAATCTTGCCAAACTGGTATACAGTTTGTTGGCGAGAAAAACTCTTATTTTTCTAGTCTTACACTTCTAGTCTTACACTGCGTGTAGTAGACTAAAGTTCTGACAATTGTCTTCTGTGGGTAGGCGGCAAACTGCTGCTGTTACTTCGCAGATTATAACGGCGGTGGAGCGGCGGCTTCAGCGCATACAAATTTTGAAAACCATTATGCAAACAACTTCACTGTATTTTGTGTTACGTCCTTGCGCTCGGCGATGGGCATAGATAATATTTTAAGAAGATTGGGAGCTACAAACTATACGCAGTAAATTCGTTTTTATCTTATCATAGACTTGAAAAGCATAATTTATATTATAATGATGATTAGTTACACTGCTTCTGCCAATCCAATTATGCCAATTCTGTTAGTCTATCATTTATGCCTATGCTTATTACAGAGTCTACATTTAAACTATTACACTGATTAGCAAAAACTTTGAACGAATAAGAGACATGGCAGGTTATTAAGTTTTTATATATATTTATGTTGAATTACTCACTTAATCGTAGCATTAGGATCGGAATCATGGGTCCTCATATGTGCGATATCATAGTAAATGGCTGCATTTACAACAAACTCCATAGGGGCGATCACTCCGTATAATTCAGGACCGTGCTCTATGACCAGAAAATCTGAGACGTTTGGATCAAACATCACAGCGTTTGGAGTGACTAGAAGGACGCCGGACACAACACCCTGAGAAACAGAAAGAGCATTTTATAGTCTAAGACCCCACCGTAAGATTTCTGCTTTTATCTCTTATTTCAACAGGGTTCGAAAATATCATAACATTGATATAAATATCCAAATATTGGACATATAGAGGATGAGTTTTAATTAAGCGGCTTCCTTTAAGGGGGTGAATACAAACTCACCCTGTATAGATATTTATTGGATAAATATCAAAATCGCCTGATGCTCGCATTTTAAAATGGCAGTTAGACCATGTGTATATAATTAAGAAGAATATATATATAATTTATAGTATAGAAACTCTCCTGACCTGACCATCGGTGATGTGTCTGACATTAATCTTAAGAAATCTCTGCGGAGCGGCTGGGGACGAAGGGGCCTCTGGTGATCCGGGTCGGAGATTATCCAATAATTCTGAAAATGTACAAAAAGTTACATTAATATTCGTTCATTCAGAATTCGTGCAGTTATCACTTTTTCTACTGACTTATTACTGTCCGTTACAAAGAGCGTTATCAAGGGGCCATTTTCAGAGACAACCTACGGAAAATGCCGGGACTGCTTAACCGTTTTAGTGCTAAGCAATTTTTTGTGAATATATATGAAAATTGCTATACATTTTTTGATTATTTTAAAGGAAAAATAATGGTGTCAAATAAAACACTCTAATTCAGACAAATATCAATCTATTACTATAATTCTTTTTTTAATATAATGAACAAATGTTTTGTGATACTTATATAAAAAAAAACATAAAATATCACGTAGTATTTACTTTTTTTTTCTTTTTGGAAATAAAAATTATAAAAAAATATATCTCAACAAGAATGCTTTGCCGCACAAACAGCATGTAGGCCTTTCCTACAGCGGGCGCAAATAAGTCGAGATCGCTTTACACTCCCTTTTTTGCTACATACTGTGCACTGGCGCAAGCTACGTCCTGGTAATTTTTCCAGAGCAAATTTTTTAGTTGATGAAGATGGTTGTGTCGACTCGCCATTTTTATAGTTCATCCACTCTATTTCGATATCATCGATAATTTTCGATGTAAATTGGAGCCGGGTATTTTTTTTTCAGTAGTGTTGGAGACATACAAAATTTATAATACTGCTATTATTACTGCTTGTATCCGTTGTTTCACCGTCCGTACAATCATTAGAGACCGAATCATCGTCCGAAGTAATAGCAAGTGACATGGCTATTTTTGCTCAATAAAATATAAAAACTGTAAAAAGTGGTTTTTAAATGTATAAATATGCACTCTCGTAACAAATTATGCGCGAGATTAGAATACGTCCACTACCACGAAGCACCAAAAACACACTGATGTGCGCGGCAGTTTTGCGCTGCTGCGCAATTTTTGATTCAAACTATCGCATCACTTTTGCGCCGCTTACGGTTGCGCTCTAACGGTTAAAGTATAAGTATAAGTAATTTACTCAACAACTTATATATATATTACAAGCCTCATATCAACTTGCGAGTGCGGCGCGCTGTGACCAGCTCGATGGAAGTGCATCAGTAAGCAGCTCACAGTGAGCGTACGAGCCGCTGCAAGCCAGCTCCGTGAGTCTCAAAAGACTTTCTCGCAATTTCACCCCAAGCGTCATCTCTTTTTAATTTGTTTGTAATGAGTGGGGTGTTTAGGGTCCCAAAGTATGTGATAATCCATATGCAACAATATAAGAACCAAAGTTTGTTCGCGTCGTCCATTTCGCTCACCAACTGCGCGCACAACCGTCTCCACAATCCGAGCGGCTCAGACTGAGCGCCCTTTAAGCACCGCCTTTGAGCGCCCTTTGAAGCCCACCTCTATTTAAACGGGTTTGTTACCACGCAAAACTACCGCTGTTCCACTAATCCAAAACGCATTATTCAATGTCTTCAATACTTCCCCAAAGCCGATGATGGTAACGAAAAATACAATGCGACAGTCGCAGAATTATTACTTCGACGAAAGTTTTGTACAAAATATACATAACTACTCTGATGTATAAAATATCCAAATTCCGAAGAATCAGTCTCTCGTTCCGTAACCAGCTTACAACCTGTTTGTCAAATTTGACATTTAACTTCTAAGAACGTATGTGTTAAAACTGAGGATGAACTTATTCATAAAGGAGGATGCGACAAAACATCCTCACCAACCAATTACAACTGGAGATATGTTGTTAATTAAACAGCTCGTTTTATGACTGTCATTTGTTACTATGGTGGTCAGTCTCAAATCATTGTGGGAAAAAAGTTACAGCTATAACAAAAACCTATTTCATTGTATGTAAAAAATCGTTTAAAACATTGGTATCGGTAAAACATTGTTATTACCTTTTAGTGTAAGAATAATAAAATAATCGAGTTATATTAAAACTGATAATGCAAGCATAATGTATCACAATTGTTACTCTGGCAGTTCCCCTCAGAAAAAGTTATGGCGATGCGAAACATGGCAGCATGGAGTGACTCCGCATACTCGGCCGGTGATAAGAGACAATGCGAGAAGCGGAAAAAGGGACTGCTTCTATAATATGGTACATTGGTTTCACAAGACATGAACCTTTCATTCCTCAAAAAGCACACTTAAATAATGTTATTGTTGACGAGCTTTAACCCGTCGGACGCCAACAGTGCCTTTAGGCACTTTGCGTCGTTTGACAGATCCGCGCGTAACCGTTTCGGCCGTCCTCCATAAATATTATATAAATATATAATATACATGACTAACAAGATTAATTACTAGGTAACAAGAGGGAATTCATGAATAAGCGATATTGTTAGTATTCATTTATAAAATCGACCAAAAAGTTGCGATGCAGAGAGGTTAGCCCTTTGGGTACAGATTTATTTAAATAAAGAAGTCGAAGCAAAACGTATTGAACACTCACTGCGATAAACTTCAGGAGAGTCTGGCGAGGGTTTAGTTATTATGAACATCGGCCAGATGTGTTTATTTCATGGAATTATAGAATCAATTATAATGTCCAATAAAAATCAAGACAGGGAAAATGAGAGGAATGAGTTTGTATTTTTGTCTAATTTCTAGATCCTGCCAGACGCATTCCGCAACTTCTAAAAGTAGCCAGACTTCTTTCAAATGCTAATCTGTAATAATATCAATTTGTATTATAAGTTTTAAATGTGTAAAAATAAGGGTGGCTTATCCGTCAGACTCGTCAATTGTGGCTACGCCCAAACATGCGCATGACGAGTATCAGCCGTCAAATTTACCCAAACGGTTAAATCACTGCTTGTTAGTTCATTTTTGTTTTTCTGTAATACGACTGCTTAACCCTTCAGGCCTCGGCCGCTCAGCCGATTGACAAGTTGATGTCCCAAAAATTTTTAGTAAAAAAATTGAATTATGACACTGTCTCACCAAAAACAATAATTACTGCCAAACCACTGTACCCATAATTAAAATGAAACATATTAACATAATAAAACATATTAAAATAAAACAAATTAAATTAAAATAAAATTAAAACGGGCCAGTCACGTTGAATCAGTTTGTGGCCGATATCGGCCAATCGGGGCTTGAGGGGTTAAGCATGTTTTACTGTAATTAACCATTGTTTAGATACGACAC
Organism: Micropterix aruncella; assembly: GCA_944548615.1. Lineage (NCBI taxonomy): Eukaryota > Metazoa > Arthropoda > Insecta > Lepidoptera > Micropterigidae > Micropterix > Micropterix aruncella. Next base: position 25,156,846 of record OX155952.1, on the reverse strand, counting down.
AGGTTTCTCTTTTAGCTGTAACTTTCTCCCAATGATTTTGAGTCTTACCGCCATAGTAACAAATGACAATCATGAAGTGAGCTCTCCAACGACATACCTGATTGGTATTGATCGGTGGGGACGCTTCCCATTCATTTTGCCATCCTTTATAACTTAGTTTCTTAAGGTGGGTAACCATTAGGTTCGCGCATCAACTCTGCTCCGCACATCTGCAACTGCTCAAATGGAGACAGTGCGCGCATCAACTCAAGAACAACGAATGCTCTGCAGTTTTCATTCGAACGCTAAGCTAACATGTCGTCGCCAGAATTTATTTTTAAATTGGTCATTCTTCGGATCACAAAGCACTGTATAATTTCAGTACTCCTCGATTAGAGCTAGACATTCCTCTTCGGTCCACTACATAGCGATAGATTCGCGGTTACTGAACGCCGATCTTGATGCGCGAGGCGTATCCACCAACGTCTTACTTTGCTCTCGTCCACGAACACGCTGCGTTCCACTTTGTGTTTGCAGCATTTACCGCCACCACCACCGTGCACCGTGCAACGTGCAACGCTGCACGCTCCAGGAGTGCAAACGTATCCACTACTGGAACAGTTGCAAATGCGCGGAGCGGAGTTGATGCACGAAACGTTACATAGTCTCACTGTTTAAATGAATTTTAAGACAATACCTTTCTCCTGGGGTTCGGTGCTCTCGGAGTTAGCATCTCCGCTCTCGGAAGGTGCATCCGAGTCTTTATCTCCATCTGAAATAATAGTATAAATTGTAAGAAAGAAAACGGAACATAAATCAATTATTAGTACCAGTCTGTGAGAACTTCTGCGGTGGTACCAATGACCATGATGGACAAATTTGAAAAAAGAGAGACTTGCAAATTTTGTCCATACACCAAGAAGCGCAAGACAGGCTATAAATGCATCAAATGCTCGAATCATATATGTTTAGAGTGTCCTATGAAGGTCTGCAAAAAATGTGCTCCGAATACGACATAACAGTTACTTATAATTAGTTACTGCGATTTGCGCATCTCAAATTATAGAATTTGAGATGCGCAAATTCCAGAAAAATAATCAACTCTTTCTTAAAAAAAATATCTAAAACTGCGATTTGCGCATCTCAAATTCTATGGCTTCGAAGGGGGAGTGAATGGGTGGTAAGGTGAACGCTCACATGTGGCAAGACAGCTGTCCTAAACCTACCACAGCCGGTTCGTAAGTCCGGAATCCACTGCTCACCCCCCAGAAGTGTAAAAAAAATAGTATTATGATGGGCCCGACTCTGATCGGTGAATTCCATGGCAGCTCTGTTTGTATTTATTATTATTTATTTATTATTATAGACAATACATATAACTGTTATACCTAACTCTTTCTAGTTCATTAGATATCAGGCTTCTGATATTGGTACTTAAATAAAATGTTGTGAGTTAGAAGTGTGTTTTATTATCAATAACTCAAAATAGCGGTGCCACACACCGATGTTCCCTATTACGTAGTTTAAAATCATGTTCCCAGTAAAGGGTAAAATGAAATTAAAAAATGTAACAGAGAAGTTTTTCCTTTGGCAGCACTTATAGAGCCTAACCATCCTCTCAAATCAGTTAATAAGGATCTCTGATTGAACTAAGCCACTGTTCCAGTAGTCGACCTTGGATTTATAATTATTATTGTAAGCGCGATATGTCTTGATTTTATGAATCGGTTAGTAGGTAATTATGAGATTAATTAACTTAACTTACCTATTTATAAAATAAAGAGAAAATGTTTAGAATACGGTAGTTTTGTTAGACGGAATTTCATGTTTTAAAATTATGTATATAGATACTAATTAGTGCAAATAATTAATAAAGAATGGTCAAATGCTCCATGGAATGGTGAAATGTGAAATGAATTAATAAATGGTGAAATTAATTAACCCCTCGAGCGCTGACGTTTGAACTGTAGTTTCTCTTAGAGAACGCGAAGAAAAAGATTACATCACAACAAAAATATAGCGTTTCAGGAAAACGACGATTACTCCGAAACTACTATACGGATCGTATAAAGAAGACCTGTTTTATGTTCCTGTTGAAATTTGCTATTAGCATTGATTTTATAGTGTAATAGATAACGCCATTCCATACTGCAAAGTGGAAGTCGCAATTTAATACAAAAAACGGCAGGTAGATGGCCATCGTAGTTTTCAAACTCGATTTAATGCGCTTCCATCTTCATTAAACTAATATTTGGCCGATAGATGGCGTTCAAACATATTATCGGACGCGTCCGTAAGCCGCGGCTTACGAACGTGTGCCTAGTCGTCCGCGACTGACGTCCTATAATGTGCAGCAGGGCGATTTTATATCTCCATCGCTAAAAACTCGAAACGAACTCAAACGTTACGGTTCGAAAACGATTTTAGCGAAACGAAACATAACATATCGTATCGGCCGATTTTGTAAAAAAGACACTTCGTTTCGCTAATTTTACGAGATAAAATTGGCAACATCGCATTGGTTTTCATTTGTTAAACGTCAAACTGTGGTCAAACTGTCAACTGCGCGGTGCGATGTGTTGAAACTCAAAAAGGAACGCAATTTCGCCATCGATATACGATTCCTTCGCCTATTATTTCGCCATTCCCACACGTTATCGCGAATCCCGTTATTTTGCTGTCGACATCATAATGCAACAATGCGATGTATACTATTTCGGGATTCAGTTTCGGTTCGGATAGTGACGTATTTCGATGTGAAAACGAAGTTATAAAATCGGCCGCCAGTTATAGTTCGCTAAATCAGCGCGATAGCGAAACCAATTGAGAACGCTAAAGTTACAAAATCGCCCTGCAGGCTCCATAGAAATTCATTACACAGATCGCGTGCATAAGCCACAGGCATAAGCCGCGGCTACGGACGCGTCCAATAATGTGTTTGCCCCTAAGCGTATGCCGTCAGAGATTAATATTAAAATAGAGCGCGAGCGCGCGAGTGTGAACAGTAGACACGGGTGTGAACAATGCAGCGACCGCCCGGCTAAGGCCCGCAGTCGTTCGCGAGCGCTTGTGAAGTGATATAGTTGGGAATTTGTAGAGCATTTTTATTGTTTTTAAGAAGAAAGATGGTTAAATGTGCAATCGATCATTGTAAAAATGATACTAGAAAACACACAAAACACAAATCTAGTGTCACATATCATCGATAAGCAATTTTGAATTACTTTTCAGCCAAATAAAAGTTATCCATTACGGGGGTGAAGCGAGGAGCGCGACGTAAGCGGATGAGGAACACACTGCCCCACCCTTCGTCTTGCTCGACCGCAAGTAGGGAGGGTGTTCACTAATCGAGAATCGAGATATTTTAAAAGCGAAATCGATAATCGATAATATTTTTTTATAAAAATTGACAAATCACTTTTTTTAATTATAGGTAGTAATGGTAAAAAAATCTTATGTTAATATAAGTATAGAGTATATATGGAATATGATAAATAATGCATAATAAGGCCAATAAGGGATTCCTTTTTGGACCACTCACATAGGTTTATCCAATTGCTTCAGATGGAGCGTAGATGTTTTTAGGGCGTACCTTTATATGCTGATATTATGCATGTATGAGTGTCTGAACGTAGAGAACGAACGTCTTGACGGGTTTTGACGTAAGTGTGAGGTGTCGTTGGATTCGACGTGATACGGTGGTGCGAATACGTTATATTAAAAACCGACATAAAAATAATTTAAATTTAAATTTAAATAATATTATTATTATTAACTTAGAAACTTACCTTACTTTTAGGTTTCCAAAAGACAAAACAAATATGATGAAGTAGATTGATGCTGTAAAGAAGACCGATTGGGAACCAAACTTTTGGAGTAGAATCTGTTCAGTACATTTTCCGGATTCAAGCATGTATGAAACCAAAGATTAACAAACGACCCTGTACCTTCGCTTTTTCTACAACAATCTCCATTTTCCGGTCAACAGTCGGAGGTTGCAGGGCTTTCCAATTCAGGACTGGTACACGACACTCCAAGGAAACGAAAGTTAAAAACAGAAATTATCCGTTTAGAAGACATTGCAAAACGCCGACGTATGCGGTGCAAGGCACTACACGCTGCTAATCGGCGTTTGAAAAAGAAAGTTGACAATTTATCTAAGGTATTAAAAGAACTAAAGCAAAAAAGACTGATCAACCAAGAACAAGTGGATATTCTGGAAGTGTGCCGGCTTTCTACAGCAGCTCTTTTGAAAAGGATGACTCATAAAGGGAGAGAATATCCACCTGAACTGCGTACATTTGCGCTAACCCTCCATTTCTATTCTCCAAAGGCCTACTCTTACGTACGTAGTACCTTTAAAACATGTCTACCACATACAAGCACCATAAGAAAATGGTACCAATGCATATACGCCACGCCAGGTTTCACTGCAGAAGCTTTTAAAGCACTTGATCAAAAGGTCAAGTCTTCTGACAAGAAAATTCTATGCAATTTGGTAATAGACGAGATGTCGATTCGACAATTAAAGGAATTTGACGGTAATGCAGTCCAAGGATATGTAGATTTTGGTGCTGGGTTTGATGTTACCGGAGTTTCAATGCACCATGCAAACAAGCTCTGGTGTTCCTTTTAGTTGCCATTAACGAGCAGTGGAAAATTCCAGTAGGATATTTTCTGGTAATCGGCGTAACAGGTGAGCAAAGAGCCAATCTAGTAAGGATATGTCTTTCTAATTGCCACGATGTAGGCGTGGTAGTTGTATCTATGACATTTGATGGTTGCCCAGCAAATATAGCCATGGCTCAAGAACTTGGCTGTTCGTTTAACTACCAACGTCAACTAAAAACCTATTTCGAACATCCTGCAACAAAAGAACCAGTTTTTGTATTTTTTGACCCATATCACATGGTGAAACTGGTCAGAAATACATTACAAAGTAAAAAGGTTCTTAGAGATAATAACGGCGGCCTAATCAAATGGCAATATTTTGAAGAATTAAACACGCTCCAACTAAATGAAAATTTTCACTAGGGAAATAAATTATCGACACAACACATCAACTTTCAAAATCAAATAATGAAAGTAAAGCTAGCAGTACAGCTGTTAAGTGCCAGTGTTGCGAACGCTATTGAATTTTGCGACAAAAAATTACGTATAGGTACTTAATTTTGCTCACTCACAACCAACAGTGAATTTCATCAACACAATTTTTTGTTAGAGTTATTTTTTGGTGCAGTTAGATCACTGGGGGGCTTTAATAATAATCCTTCCGCAAAACAGTTTAGGGGAGCATATACAAAATTACTCGTCCACGCCGAATTTAAGCCGCTGAAGGAAACTGAATTCCGTTAGAGAATATACCTACCTATTCTAAACTTTACACAAAAATCCCAGTATGTTGATACGATTAATAATTCTCTTGCAATTAATAATTCTCTATATATATATATATATATATATATATATATATATATATATATATATATATATATATATATATATATATATATATATATATATATATATATATATATATATATATATATATATATATATATATATATATATATATATATATATATATACATAAACCCTGAAATAGGTCCATGTAAACCATTTTTAGGGATTTATTAAAAAGGACGTTGCGTAATTCTCTAAATACGAAAACCAGGTACCTTGTGAATGATTAATAACAGTAAAATGAGCCAATTTTCTTTATTTTCTATGTTATTATGACTCTTTGAGGAGAACATGACGGTATCCATAGCCTTGGACGCTTACACTTATTTTAGTGATGTGCATTTATATTATTAAACGCAAGAATTATATTTAAATGAAATGGATCTAAAAAAATACAAATTTAAAAAACAATAACGTGGTTATTCACATTAATCCACCAATCAATGAGAGCGTCAAAGTCCGGATAGGAAACTCCTCTTAAAACAAACCGGAGATACCGTAAGCAAAATTAAATATGATATCGTAATGAAATATTATACTTATCTTTAAATAACACAACAAAATATCTTAAATTTAATAATATGTACAATATATGGATAAACAGTGACGATTTACGACAATGAAAAATACTCCCAGTCAGACCTTAGTTCGGACATGAACTCCGCTCATTTTCGTGTAGTATGTAGGGAGGTACATGAAAAAAAAAATAAATAAATGAGTAGTGCGTGATTTTTTTTCCTATAAACAAATTATGTTATTTACTACATGAAAATAGTCTATTTTGCATCGAATGCTTTGTTAACATATAATGAAAATAAGTGCTTTATAGTTAAATTAATAAGACATTGTTTTATTAACCCCTAGAGCCCCGATTGGCTGATATCGGCCAAGACACGATTCAGCGTGACGGCCCCGTTTTAATTTATTTTATTTTATTATGTTTCATTATGTTAATATGTTTTATTTTAATTATGGATACAGTGGTTTGGCAGTAATTAATGTTTCGGTGAAACAGTGTCATAATTCATTTTTTTTACTAATTTTTACTAAAATTTTTTGGGACATCAACTTGTTAATCGGCTGAGGGACCGAGGCCTGAAGGGTTAAATTAATTATGTGATTTGATCGCAAACTGAACGAACATGTGGATTAGTAAACAAGAAAACATAAATATATTTGCCTATAAAGTATTTAATTATTTATTTTACTTTTTTGGCAAGCTTTAACTTCGGAAAATAGGTAAAGGTACAGCGTGTTTTTAGCACACGGGAATATTTTGGGACAACTGTACATCAAATAAAAAAAATGGTGTAGTTATTATTAATATTGGATGCTGATGTAGAGATTTACTAATATTAGCTGCTACTGTAGAGATATTATTAATATCAATCTAAAAAAAATATCCACAATTTAATTAAATTTAAGCTTTAGTTGCAGAGGAACAGCGATTTTATGTTCAAATTTTAAGTATTAAGATTTTTACTCAGTAACAAAGGCCTACAATAAAAAAGTTGTTTATGATTTTCAAGTTAGTTCTTTTATGTAGCATAAAATGTCCTTTTTTGTAATTATAATTATATGTTATATTTATTAAATATTATTTATGTTGAACTATTTTAATTTTTTTTTTGTTAGTGTTTTTTTCAGAATTCCATTTACAATTTTTGAATATTTTACAAATAACTAAAGTCTGAATCACAAATTGAATGTGCTCTTTGCATGATTCTTCGAAAGTTAATAGATTTTCGTCAATATTTGTATTAATAAGATCTGTTAATTGCTTTCTTATTTTTTTACCATGGTAAATTTTGTAATAGTTTTTTTCGAATATATTTAAGCATCTAGTAGTAAATTGAATAAAATGTGCAGAAGGGCAAATTAAGAAAAGCGTTTTATTTAAATTTATTCCTCCATAATTTTTACTTAATATCAGTAACTGCCTGTTGTCTGTTAAGTGGTTTTCAGTGATTAATACTTTATGGCAGCTTTCACAGTGAAATTTTTCTAAACACCTTTTCGCTAAATATCCTGAAAAATATGTGATTGAGCAATCTTCTAAAGTTGTTACTGAGCTGGAAGCTATCGATTCAATGTTTTTAATGATTTTAGTGCTTTGGGTATGAGTGTTTGAACTATTGGGTTTTTGATTAGCTAGATGAGGTTGATTTTCTATGTCTGGCTCGTCCACCGTTTGTTCCATGTCAATTACTACGTCAAGATCCGGTTCACAGTTAGCTGATTTTGGTTGTCTCATCAATGAGTTTATGCTGTGACTTCTAAAGATTTGCCTGAAGAGACGAGCTGTCGGGTTCTGATTATATCCACCCTTTTGACGAAATACAGAAAATAAATTTTCTAGCACATCTTGGTTCAAACGATTAGTTAGTAGAAATAAAGCACCTAATTCTTTTTCACTATTAAAAAACTGCAATATTCCTTCTATCGTTTGCAAAAGTCCATTAAAACAAGGAGGCCTGACATTTTGAGATTTATAATTTACCGCTGAAAGATTAGTAATTATTTCCTTAGACTTAGTTAATGTTTGAAGAACCACACTATTTTTTTCTGATAAACCACAAGCATATGGGTTTGTTGAAACTAATGTTTTACTATTTAGGCCATCAAATAAGTTATTCATTAATTCTAAAAAATCTGCGGTACTTATTGCTGAAGCTGTTTGAATTTGCTTTGTCTCTATACAAGTTTTAATTGTGGCAGCTACAGAATGACTAAATATTTGTGCGGCTAATTTCACACTCATTTTTTGAAAAGAATTTGGATATATATGACGGTCTGTTAATTTGGGCATGGCTCTACACATTTTACTATTTTTATCTATTTCGTATACTTTTTTTACGTCAGAAAAGGATATTATTTTCCCGTCAAGAATGAAGTCCTTCGTTAGCAAATTATTTCTAAAACTTTTAAGAAGATGTGGAACGTCATAGATTGCAAAAAACTTAACGTTGTCATGATGAAAATACGGATTTTCACAAGAGACATTCAATGCTTTCATCGCGGACTGGTTACTGGTGCCCTGATCACAAACTATAATTTTTGGTTTTAATCCTGTTTCTAAAAGTCTGGATAAAGTTTGTTTAATTAAATCTACAAGATTCCTGGACGTAACTCCTGTACTAGAGAGAAAATAAGCTATTGCTATTTTCCAGCAAGAATAAATACCCCTAGCCATAAAAACTAAAGCATACTTAGCTGTTTTATTTGACCTACCCATGTCACCTAGATCCTGAAAGCCCTCTATTAAATCATATTTTTTGGAATATTCCATTCGTTCCATTATTGCCATTTCGTCGAAGCAAACTATGCAGGTTTTCTCTTTTTCAGATTTAGAGCTAAATTTTTTCTTTATTTGATTTAAATATGCATTATTAAAACCTGGTAGAAATGACGAATTGCCAATCCATCGCCTAATCGTAGATAGTGCGGGTAATATTATTTTATTATTTCTTAAAAAGTTATAAGTCGCTGGAGATTTGTAAAATAAAGCGAGGGAAAAATTTTTTTCGTTAACCGACCAGGGCCGAATGTTGCTTTTTAACTGCATTTTAACTAAAGTCTTAGATTGGACTGAGGAGAACGGGAATGAATCGAATACACTGCTGGCAGCGCAGCGGTTCCTTAGCAGTTTTACTTTTCTTTTCAATTTGGAAATTAGAGCATATTTCGATTTTAACCTTGTCTTTAATTTAATATTCTGAATTTTGTATTTGCTTTCTGTTATTGGTTTATTTTTAACAGGGGATGTTGGTACTATTATTATTTCATCTAAATTACTTTTGGTGGAAAATGACGAGCAAGACGATCGGGATCCTAATAACTTAGTCTTATTAGTATAAACTCTGTTGGGCTTTAGCACTATCAGCGGAGGAGATAAGGTACCTTTTCTCGAATCGGACCATGGAGGAAACAATGAAATCACTGCGTCTTCGTTGCATACATTTGCCGAACTCACTAATTCTGCATTACCTGTAAAGAGAAAAATCAATGTGTACGCACTACATAGATTTGCGGAAAGTTAAATACGTTTTTATCTATATATTTTTACATTTGTAACGCTGAAAACACATTTCATCTACCTACATTTTTACTACCACTTATTTTTAAAAACTAAACGTTCTAAAGTATAATCGATAGATAATCTGTAAATGTCAACCCTACGTATTAACCGCGAACAGCTGACCTCCAGGCGAGCTGACAAGGCTAGCCAATGCTGTCGTTATAAATTATTTTGTCTATGTCATGTACAAACCTGTATATTGGGAGGACGACTTATAATCACGAGGTACAGCAGTTGCATTTAATAGCATTCTTCCCCCATAGCCCGATCGAAACGACGTACTATCGAAATGGTTTTGACAAATGTATCTATTAAAAAGCAGATCTCGTTCGATCTTATAGAGAGAAGCGTTTCCTAAAAAAGACAAAACGAAAAATCAACACAATATGAGATTTTATCGAGGTTTTAATACTTGACTGGCGTATTACTTTGTAATTTAGTAGGTATATTATTTAAAAATATGCTATGACTGTAGAATAGGAACCTCTCCTAGATTGTCGATTTTTTAACGTCACCCGACTATATTTACCACGCTGATTCCTATTGCTATATTGCTAGGAAATATTGCTAATTTCAAATGTCCGACACTATTTTCTTTCAAATTTAGCATTGAAATAATGTGTAGTGTGTAGTTTTTTTTATAGAAAGTTTCCTATACTGCAGTCATTCCATAAATATAATAGGTACATACCACAATTTCGCATCCAAAGTTCAAGCCTCTCTTTGTCTTTTATGGGAAATCTAAACATTTTAATGTTTTTATTAGACCTCCCCGACATCCTACACGAAATATATGAGCAAGTATTAGGCATTTCACGATCGAACTTCAAAACTAGGCCAGAATAAATATATATAATCCAGGACTTCGCACCACTAGCACCGATTGTGATCTGTGAGCAGTGAGCACCACTGCTTGCGGTATCTCAACCCGTAAACATAAATTTGGCAACGCTGCGTTCCACGTTGTAAATAAGAATATCTATCGATAGGTAAAATATAGCTAATATACAATATTACCGATATTTTGCGCACCGCTAGATAGCGCATCGTCCTCAACACTTTTTATACAATTTTTCTAAAAATAAATTTGGCTAAGAAAAAGGTTTTTAGTGATCAGATCAGAGAATCTATTACACTGTATAAGAACGCTATTAAGTATGTTTTAAGTGTCGTTAATTTACATAACCAGTTAATTATTTTTAGTTTTGTTAGTTTACTTTTAGTTTATTTATTTAAAAACAGGTCCACGATTCGCTAGGTCAAAAAAACAGTAATTAAAGCTAATTCCCCACTGAGCTACCGCGCGTATAACAATACTAACACGAGAGAGACTAGCGCAATGACGGGACCCATAGTTACCTTGTGAATGAATAATAACAGTAAAAAGAGCCAAGTTTCTTTATTTCCTATGTTATTCATTTATTTATTTTAAACAACATGATTTATAGACGAATGGCTATGATATTCGGTATATAGTACAATAAAACGTGCAGGAAAAACAAGTTAAACCAAGAGCCGTTGGCTCATCGCATACCTAACTGAGCAAGAGCGCCCGTATCTAGGGATGCTGATATTTAACTTAGCATATTGCGAGCTGACAGGTTTGACGTTCGGTTATATAGTTATTATTGGAATATAGTATGGTTATGTAGTTATTATTATGACTCTTTGAGGCGAACATGACGGTATCCATAGCCTTGGACACTTATTTTAGCGATGTGCATTTTCATTATTAAACGCATGAATTATGAAAGAAACGCAAAAAATGAAAGTAAAGATAGCTGCCCAGTTGGTGTTAGATGACCAACAAAAGATAACAGCCAGTCGGTGTTAGATGCTCTAATGTTTTGATGAAAAACATTTATAAAGGTATCTGGTCTGTGAAGACTGTTTATCAACGGTAACCCATATATGCCCAGCGATTCGAAAACGAAACAAGAAGTAGTACTTTCGTAAAAGCATCGGAAATCCTTTGGGCGCTCAGTAAAATCCAAAAAACTGCTAGCTCTCTCAAGAGTACGGAACTGTCTCCCTTTTGATTGAACTTCTTTGAGTTCTCTTTGAACTCCCTTTTGATTGAATTGACACTTTTGATTGAAACAGTAAGCAGTGCCAGTTGTGTCATGTTCGCATCGTGCAAAAATCACGTCTCCCGAAAAAAAGAAAGTATTTATTCAGTTGAGTAAATCTTTGTACAAGTATCATACTTTTGTAGTAAATTTGGGTAAGTTTTGTAGTAAATTATTGACTTATTCGTGTTTTTATAATTAGTCGATTGTAGATAGAATTAGTCGATTGTAGATAGAATTAGTAGATTGCACGTGAAATTAATAATAAACATTAAATAAATTCATTATAACATCTTGGTTTGAATTACCTATAGGTAACGAACGTAGGATATTTGCCCATTGTTTCGTTTTCGAACACCTCAAAATATCTAGTTAACAAAAAATAATATATACCTAAAGTAGTTAATACTGTTATAGGGACTTTTCAATATAAGCATATCTGAAAATAATCAAAATCAACATCCCAAAATAGTTCCGGGCATATATGGGTTAAAAAGCCCCAAGAAAAAATCATTGACATCGACTAAAGACAAAGGAGGCCTAATTTACCCGAGTGATGATGTATATTTCATAAGTATGTGAAAAAAATTGCGTAAATTTTTAGTATATATTCACCATAGTAAAATTAAAAACCAAGATGTGCATACAATGATAAGGGACGTGATATTGTATGATATGCACTCATCGAATAACCAAATTATTTTTGCTGTTTAAATGAACATCAACTCGAATTCAGTTTTTTTGAAGATCATACATATCTTCTAATAAAATCGATCTGCGAAAATTATCTCAAGCTAAGAATCCATTTTAAAATGAAGAACGCTGTAGTAGAAAAGAGCGTCAGAAATTTTTATAATAAATTAGTGCTATTTAAAGGTCATTAGCGCACCCAAACTAGTATAGTAATAAATAATATTACGAGAATCTTACATTGTTTAATTGTGACAAAAAGAGATTTTTTAAAATAAAAAAACATGTTTTTTAATATATTTTTTTATTATTAATTAATATTTATTACTTTTATTTTGAATCTAATTTAATCAAGAATGATGTCGATAGTATTTGTAACTAGCGTTAACGAGAATCTGACATAGTTTAGTTGTGATAAAAATAAAGTTTTATTTTAAATAAAAGACTTATTTTTACATTATTAAGTTTTTACTACACCTTATATTGATAATACTTTTATTTTTAATCTAATTTAATCAAGAATCATACCGATAGTATTTGTAAATGCATTTAATATTACGAGAATCTGTCATTCTTTAGTTGTGACAAAAATAGGTTTTTTTTAAATAAAAAACCTATTTTTTAAGCATTTTTTTTTAATTCAGCTTTATTTATACTTTTATTCTAATTTATTCAAGAATCTTATCGATAGTATTTATTGTAAGCGCTTCCCTAGTCACGCACATTAAACAGCTTTAGAAACTCACACTAACAAAAAACGGAGTCTTTAGCAAATGCGCCGTTTCTGCAGCTGCAGTGAACGATTTGGCAACGATGCATTTGATAGCGCGTTTACACTCTCGCGCGAGGCGCCAGGCGAGACGCAAAACCACATCTGTAAACAAATGGAACAGAGGCAAAGCTTCTAACGAGCGTACAAAATGTTTACCAACTTGCTAGAAGCTTCGCCTCTGTTCCGTTTGTTTACGACATGGTTTTGCGTCTCGCCTCGCGCCTCGCGCGAGAGTGTAACCGCCCCATCACAAACCACAGAACCATTGATTTTATATGACAGAACTGAACGCGATCGTCGCCAGCTGGCGTTATTTACAGTAAATAAGAAAGTTTACACGTAACTGTTTATTTATTAATTTATTTATTTATTTAAACCCATAAAAAAAACAATTACATAACAAAAACATTGTCTTAGCCTAATAATTAATAATTTAACATTTCCTTTTGTTGTCATTTTAGTAATGCAAATATAAAATTTTATTAAGGAAATCTTAGGAACTATGTACAATAATATTTTTATCATAAAATCAATAACATCGAACAATAACGAGAGCTGTTCTATGGTAAAAATTTAATTTGGTAGTTTTTTTTAAGGTAACATTAAGAGTTAATTTAAATAAATTTATATAACAAAAACATATTACTATTTTAAGTAGGTTTTTACATTGTTACTTTCATTTTATATCATTGGTTAAAAAACGGTGACTTGTGTAAAATTTATAGTCATCAATTACTTAAAAATTTCAAATACAGTCGACAGTGTAAATTAACAGTAGTAAAAAATGTCAGATAAAATATTATAAAATGTATAAATAAAACAGTATTTTAATTACATAAAATTGTAAATTAAATGAATTGTAATATCAGCAGTATTATTGCTTACAACATATATGACAATATAATATAATACGATAATACATACCTACACCCACAGAAGTGCCTTAGTAATAATTTATAATAGAAAATTAAACTTACATATTAGACTACTAGACTTTTAGAATATACACATAACTTTTAGAATATACATTTCTTGAGAACGAACAACCTCTTCGGAAGTAAAATGATTACTGCATACAAACGAACCAGAGCTCGGCGTCCAATTAGAACGTGGAATAGCCCTAGTCCATCGCTTACGAAGATTATCTTCCTTCGGGAAAGAAAATGTTGAAACGGGAAGTTCTCCAGTTTTCAACGCAGAGTTATAATTTGATTTGTATCCGAGAACACAGCATCGCCTCGGCATCTAAAAAATATAAGCTAGTATTAGCGGTGATATTACACCCTAGCTGGTTCGAATTCGTTTGATATGTTCGACTACATAATGAAATTGTTTCCAGTCAGTCGATAGTAGCATCGATGATGATCATCGTCATTGAGTATCGCTCGCTTGATCAAAAGCTGCATACAGATACAGACTCATCTCTCCACGCTCTACCTTCATTAAATTATTGTTATCTATACTAGTCTATACTAATATTATAAAGAGGTAATGTTTGTGAAGTTGTAGGAAGTAATCTCTGGATCTACTGAACCGATTTTGAAAATTCTTTTACCAATAGAAAGCCACGTTATTTGTGAGTGTCGACAGAAATCCACCGTCGAATCTCGCTCGATTCGAAAGCGATCATTTCTCTCATTTAATATGACAACACAGTATACTGTGACGCGACTTGACTTGTTCTCGTCTCGTATGATCCGTGATACGCTTTATAAAAAGTTTTCAGTTTCTATTCTCGGGACGCGGTTTTTTGCCGGGGCCGGCAACGAAAGTTAGGATTGTGCCTATCGGGGACTCAAACTTCGCCGGTCGATTGATCCCTCTGAGGCAGACCCTGAAAAATTTCCTTAACTTTTGGGGACGAGAACACGAAGTTTAGCCTTCGCTATTGTGTCAGACATGCCGATAAAATCCGATGTTGTGATGTTACGCATGTTAGATCGCTTGGCTTTAGAAACAAATACGAAATCAAATAAAACCGATCTATTGCAATTTTTTACACGCACCCGAGGATTCCTTCCGTAAGTTATTAAGAAAAAGATTCCACCTATAAAAGTAATCCTACATATTAACTAGCTAAAATTTTAGCAGTCCTTTGATATTATTATTCTTTGATTCAAAAAGTTGCATACTTATGATATAATGAAACCCAAGTATCGAGTAAGGTTTTTCGCTATCCCTACCTTTATACAGTGACCAATATCAAGTCAGACGAATTGCAATTTCTCAGCTGCAAGTATAGAAGCAATTAAGGGTGTCAACACGTGCATACAACAGGTCAAAGACAACGGGTCGTTTCTATCGGCCTTGTGTTTATGCCATTGCGTCTGAAAATAGACAAAAAAATGCTTAAATGTTTGATATGTTTAAATATTTAGCTCACCAAATCCAACATCTACTGAAGCACAAGCTTCGCTTAGTTGGGCGACATCGGTCAGTAAACATCATAAGAGTTTAATTTATTTCTGTGGTTTGCGTAATTTAGTTTAATATTTTGTTTGATGTTTTAATTGTAGATTGCATATTTTTTTTGTTAATTTCTTTATCTATACTAATATTATAAAGAGGTAAAGTTTGTGAGTTTGTGAGGTTGTAGGGAGTAATCTCTAGATCTACTGAACCGATTTTGAAAATTCTTTTACCCATTTTAAGCCACGTTAGTTGTAAGTGTCATAAGCTATATATTAATCCGAAAAATGAAAAGACTTCTTCGAGATAGTCGGATTTCCAAAGTAAGTCGGAAAAAACGGTCGAACGAAAACGTTTATAACTAACGCTGCCTTAACGATGAGAGATATATGATTAAGTTCTAAAGAAAAGTTGTAGAGCTTGATAATGCGTACACAAAAGCCACGACAGCATATGCCTAACTTTTATATTTAGGTCACAAAAAGTAGTATTTTTATATGAAAAAAAATAATTTAAATCTTTAGGTCATGTTTATTGGTCATATTATCAACAATTATGAATTCTTATCAAAATAAGTAAAATTTATCGTCTCAAGTGTTTAAAACAAAAGGCTTTCCTCTTTTACTGCATATAATTCCCCTTTTACTGCATAAATAGTTAAAGAAATAATACACTTACAAATAAGACACTCACAAGAAGACACTCACAAATAACGGTATTATAGTCAAATTGGCATGCAAATACATACATATGCAGTAAAAATATAACCCTTCTTTTGGCAGTCAGGAAATAAATCATAGCACTCAGTACTAACCGAACCACACTCATAATTCCATCACAGGTAAAAAGTTTTACAGCCCAACAAAGTGGGCACGGGTCAGCTAGTTAAAGATAAAAAACGAATAACCAAATAATTACATTGACGGATTAATGTAAATCGTATTTTATCCAGGAATGCACTGCACACATATCCCTGGAATGCACCAATGACTCTCGGAATTTGAAATTTAAGTCAAAATTAATGAAAGGGTATATATAATGAGGTATACGAGGCAAACCAATCGGTTGAGTACCTATATTTTATCCAGATTCAACGGCGCTCTGTCTCTGGATTGCACTAACAACTCCTTCTGGAATCTGTAATATATTTGAAGTTAAATTAATGATGAGGTACATAATGAGGTATGCAAAACAAAGCAATAGGTGTGTTTAGAGTGCTCAAAAACTATTATATATTTAATGGGTAACGTCTTTTAATCTGGACAATCCGTCTTGTTTCTCGACTGATAGAACGCCGATATTGCTGTGATAATCTTAAACGAGGCCTGGTTGGCCTGTGGCCAGGCATGTTAAAAAAGCTATCTTGTTGCATGCATTAATGTTCGCGGATAAGTGAACACGACAATTTGAGGTTATGTTTCTATGTAAAACAACATATTAACGCAAATTTGTTGATAAAAAGATGTATATTTACCTTAAATAGTTGTTGCAGATAGGGAGATGAGTATTATACATTAAATCACATTTAAAATTACACATAAAAACCACAAAAACTCAGAATGTCCACCGTTCATAGAACTGTCGTGGAACTGTCAACAATACTTAGATCGACGTTGCCAGTTGCCAGCCACATCTTATTGTTGGAAAGGCGATTCCTGAAATAGCACGCCATCTATTATTTTCTTCATTGAACATGTGATTTGTAGCGTAGAAGGAAATGCAATAGATAGCGCTAATAATTGAATGCTAATTTCGTTGAAACTGCTTGAATTATTGGGTTTTTAGAATCAATCGATCCTTTATAATTAAAACTTAATTATCAATGTTAATATAGATATCCAAATAAATTCCTATACTTTTCGACGTCAGCACTACCAGTGCCATCTGCGTAGTGACGGCGAGAAATATGCTGCCATTTTCTTGTATGGGGTGGCGCTATCTATTACACTATAAAATCAATGGTATCACGAAAAAAATGTTTCTTGAATTATGACGGTTTTTAAATTTTGATTTCGGTATATGGATTCTCTATTTAGTTGTTTAGTTCGTATTTTATGGCGTTACCAATAGTGTATCATACACACCACATGGGTGGATTATATGAATAATTTGCGCAAATTCATTCGGCCAGTTCGCGCCAAAACATCAAAGCCGCGCGACGCGCCGCTAGCACAAATTGAAATAATCATTATTATCATAATGTGACATTTAAAAATCGTTTCATATTAAAATCGTATAGTGTTATTTTTAGTGAAAAATAATGGAGATTAAAAAGTTTCTTGCAGTGTTTGCAATGTTTATATTTGGTAAGTTTAGTTTTTAAAAGTATTAATATCGACTAGATGAATGCATTTTTGAGGAAATAATTTTATTACTCGTAACAAGGAACTTGTTTTATAGTATTTTTTAAAAGGTTGCATACCAACGCGATGTATACGTCAACGAATATAAGTAACAGTCTAATAGCAATTCGTCATTGCAATTTTTCGCCAAAACTAGTTGCTGAGACGAAATATTGAAATTCATTCTAAAACATTTTAATATAGTCAATCAAGTTTTAAAATAATATTTTCCGACTCGTTTATTAATTATAGAAATGTTTAATTGTTTTTATTTTAATATTTATATAATTAGGTTACTAAATTGATTAGGTAAAAACTTTTTTGCCTATCGAATGTCGCGTCTCTAAAAGAAGTCACTGTGGCGATAACCCGTCGCGACATATTTTTGCAATTTTATTTGCAATCTAAAGTTGGGTAAGCAGTTAAATAAGTAGTAGATGATAGTATTGTATAGAATTTTTGAAGATTGACGATATTTATTATTATTTATATTTATTTATTCTGAAATAATTGACGATATTTTATATGCCTGTTTTTTTTTTGTTTGTTTTTTGAGACTAACGATGTTTTATAAATATATTAACAAGAATAAAAAACACAACTAACGCTACAACAAAAGCTACTAAATTATTCTTACTCCACCAAAGGCTGTATAATGGTTACAAGACCCACCCTTATACAGCTTATAGTCATATTGTTGTCACTATGACCTCATATACGCAACGTATAGTTTTATAAAGGTAATATCATTGATTTTATAGTGTAAAATCAATGGTAATATTAAAGTTGCAGATTTTTTTCAAATCTTTATAACCTAAAATTTTTATATAATATTTTTTAATGTAAATCCTACTTCAAAGTGTGTGAACAATACCCAAAAGTGTTCTTTTTAACTGTGAAAAATAAAAATTAATTTACAAAAAAACTTTAAACCATAACTATGAATTAAAATTAAGTTAAAATATTATTATTTTGAAGGCGCGTTAAAATTTTGTTTGACGTGTTACTATTGTCGCTGAACTGATGTCCGCAAGAGAATTTGGTGTATTAAACTACAATACAATCATTTTAAAGTCAATAAAATGCAATATATTACTAGCCATTACGAATTCTATGTTTGCTTCCTTTCGTTACCATTCTATACCATTTTAAGGCATTACCCGACTAGAAGTTGTGATAACGCATCAATTGAAGACACTTTTATAGCCGCTGGCTATATAAGGGTGGCTATATATATCACCAAAGGTATCTGTTATGACCGCTATTCAGCCACTATTCATCTAAAAGCCGTATAAAATGCGCCTACTCCGGTCATATAGCAGTAGGGTGGTGTCGACTACAACGGGCGAACCCGTAACCCCAGGCTAGTATAACGATATATGTATGTATATCGTTCTTTCAGCCGTGGGAATGAGCATAGAAGACTTGGGGACAAGACAATCTACTGTCTAGTTCACCAGCAACCCGTTAGAGACCGACGCCTTACGGCGAGGCACGGTACCAGCGGGCAGCCTCACCCCCTAACTACCAGTTTTGGCAGGATATCTCCGTCTGGAATTAACCTTCAGGATACCTCCGTCCTCCCGACTGGTTACGGGTCCGAAGTCGCTTACGCAACCTCTACCTGTTGTATTACAGCGGTAATTCAGTTTGAATTTATCGCGGACCTGGGCGTTCTTTGCCCGTAGTGCCACACGGGATCGAGTGGTACAAGGTCATTTCAAGAGTGGCATGACAACAGGTCAACATTTTTTTATTTTTTTTTTAATAAATTTATTCAAAGAAAAAGATACTTACATTTTTTAAAATATTACAATCTCGCCAAACTGGTATAGAGTTTGTTGGCGAGACATAACCCCGTCGCGTATATGGAATATATACCTTCACACAACGCTCAAGACCTCAGAGACCGTGTTGCCGTCGGGTATGTTTTCCAATCCAGAAATCTAAAATTAATTCATTAAAGCGTACCTCTACCTAACATTTGTGACGTCTCTGGCAGAGTTGACATCGGGTATACTTTCAGATTTAGTATTTCGCGCGTAGCTATTTTAAAACATACCCGATCGCAACGACGCGGCGAGCGGCAACAATTCATTTTTTGTCACTTACTATTTTAATCGTTCTTTCCTTTTCACCCCGTTGGATGACGCAAAATTTTTTGCATCATTGTGTCACCAAGTGCACGTCAGTACGGTTTAAATTGTGAATGCAAATGTTTTTTATTAAAAAAAACAGGAGATAAAGTGTATAGTAGGGTGTGAAGTATATTATAAAGTTACTATATAGTTTGTGTTCCTATTAGTGGGAAACAGTGTATAAAATGATAGATAAAGCCAGTTTAGAGGGTTTTATAACTGAACATTGTGGACTTATCGAGAATCTGGATTTCGAATCGGAGGAAACGTACCTACTGTATGACATTTCGAGTGAAAGCTGATCAAAATGAAAAACAAGAACGATACGCTAATTTCATCAACAAGTTTGTTTAAAATTTTTCTAATTTTACGAAAACTAACTGGATAGTTCGAAAGTCGTATCCTTCGTTGAAGCGCCTCTTGTTTCGAAAAATATATACATGTCAACATTCATCGTTCAATAAAAAATCTGTTAAGTCGCCTCGTGGACAAAACTGTAAGGCTAAAATAGACTTTGTAAAAAAAAAAAGTCCACAAGGACACTATTCGAAACGACAAACTGTTATTGAAGGGGTATAATGTGTTAGTGACCATAGTTTTTGAATACTCTCATCGCGTTTACGTTGCAGAAGCTTTGAATTTACTAAAATGCAGCCAAGAAACCAAAGAAACCTTTAGGAAATATTTCGATAGCGGAATGACATCTTGCGCAGCAATAAATTACAATGAATTGAGCATACTGGACTTGTTTGAAGATTCTGCTGTAAATGGAATAGAGATGCTATCAAATTCTCAAATAAATCCCTCTGAAAATCATGTCTACTACATGTACAATAAATGGCGTTCTGAAAAATATGGTGACCGTAATGAATGCAATCTCCCCGAAATAATAGAATGGAAAATTGAGAGCCTCAATAACAAAGGGTACTCGATACTGCTGAAACAGAATCCCAGGATTATCGTCATAATTAGGGGTAATTAGGGGTAATTACAACCCGTTTCATTATAGGGGTATAATGAAACGGGTCTTTCTATCCACTGCATATGAGAATATGATATTTGTAGACACAACGTCATCGTGTGACCAGACCGGTTCTGCGATTACTCTAGTTTTTACATCTCACAAAATTGGCGGTCTTCCATTGGCTTGTGCTATATATACTGAGCAAAATGAATCCAATTACACGATGGTATTTGCTGCTATTAAAGAAGCTGTAGAAAAGAACAATGTTGGTAAAAAATTTGAGCCTGATATTGTTATGACGGACGATTCTACTGCAGAACGAAATGCTTTGAGAACAATTTTTCCTAATGCTCGATTACTATTATGCGCATTCCATGTTTGCCAAGCCTTTTGGCGTTGGCTTTGCGTTGCAGATCACAAGGTTGACATAATAAAAAGACAATCAATCATGATACGATTTCGTAATATTCTTTTTGTAACTGATCCAGAAGAAGCAGTCAAATTGTATGCCGGATTAACAGGTGACGAGTATGTTAAGACGATGCCAGCTCTGTTAAATCATCTGAGTAACTTATGGAAACGGCGGCTTGAATGGTGCGTCTCTGATAGGTTGGATTTACTTACGCGAGGAAACAACACCAACAACATAACAGAAGCGTCTATACGCATTCTTAAAGACGTGATACTTTAGCGCTGTAAAGCGTTTAATGCTTGCGCATTGGTAGATTTCATTACGTCCATATTTGAAAATTATTTTCAGCGGCGCATCATTTCTTACGCAAATACGCGAAAAACCAAGGATTCCATATATTCAATGTTCGTGAAGACTGCTCGAAATATTAAAAATATTTCTAAAGTCAATGATAATGAGTATAGTGTGGAATCGGAGACCAGTCCAAATACTTTTTACACTATCAGAGCCGATTTAGCCGTTTGTGACTGCGATGCTGGAAAATGTGGAAGATTCTGCAAGCACCTTTGTAGCATTGAGAAAAAATTTGGGGTAATATTTCCCAATTCTCCTCGGCTGTCTATTCATGATAGAATGTCACTAGCAAGAATTGCGACAGGGGATGAGATCAATGAAAATTTCTATATAAATATGATGAACTTGGATCAAACACCGAACAATGATTTGGATCCGATAGTTCCTCAGTGCTCTTCCTCCAATACACAAGAGTCGATACAGGATGCGGCCAATTTTGCGTCTTACTCACAACAGGTTGCTGTAGAATTTCCGCATCAATATAAAAATTCACTTGCAGAGTTTAAGACTGAAGTACAACGCTTCACACAGTTATTTGAAACGAACCCCACTGTCCACAATCTGAGAGCACTAGCAAAATTCACAAATATGATTAAAAAAATAAATACATCAGAGCAAGGACAAAACTTCATTTTACATCAGATAATAACAAAGCGTGTACCAAGGAAAATTAAAGTGCAAAGCACAGCCCTGAGTAGACGTAAAGACAGGGGAATAGGAAAGACTAAGTCTAGAATTCAAGCTGGGCGGCCGTCTGATACAGAACGCACAACTAAACGAAAGCATGGCTTGGGACAGAATATTAAAATGAATGTCCATAACGCGCGCTAAATTGTTTTTTTCTAATTATTATTAATACCAACTATTTTATGTAATAAATGTTTTTATCCTCTTTTCTTGTGGTGTAATTTATCTCAATCCTAACATATAAAATTAAACGTCCCTTTGTATGTCTGTCTCTTTATTAGTACGCGTAAAAAAAGTGGAGAGACACTGAAATGGGTATACATTATAGTATAGCAAAATGGAGTGTCCTACATGAAAGTATACCCCAGAAAAATGTTACGGTCGGGTATATTTTGAAATCCTTAACACAGGCATATGCATTTTTATTGTATACCCGAACTCAACACTATAGAGCGTTGTGTGAAGGTATATATTCCATATACGCAACCCCGTCCATCCATCCCCGCTGCTCAGGAAACAGTATATTTCCATAATCTCCAGACCACCCAGAAATTAGTCAGAATGCACAGCCAAATGGCTTCGCCGACCGGTGCGCAAACCGTCCAGTGGCGCCGGGATGCAATCCTGACGGGAGAAACCGGTCCACCAGCTCTGAGGCCTGAGACACGGGAGTCTTACCCGGGGTAGCCTTCCACTCGAGGAGGCTTCTGAATAGGAGCTGAATCGTGAGTTGAGCCGATCCGAGAACAAAATGGATCTGTGGCCCAAGCTGCACGAAACCGTTCACCACAGTCATATAAACGTTTATTTGACTACTATATGACCAGTTCTTGTGAATAAAAGCTGTAGGGGTAAAGGTGCGATTCCACCAAAATGGTGTGCAGCACATTTGCTTGCACACATTTTGTGCAAAACTCCAACAGTGCAGGTACTAAGCTGGTGTCGCATTTGGCTTCCGTCTCCACTGGTAAGGCTGTGCGTAACTTTTGTAAGCGCACAGTTCAGCACACTTGTGCGCGAACATGTTCACTGAGCAGAGTTTCTGCCGAGACAGTTCAGTAGTTAATATGAACGGGCAGGAAAACGTAGTGCTTTGTGCTGCAGCATGTGTTTTACTATGTAGTCTCCTTAAAAAGAAACGAAGGAAGAAACCGCGATGTTGGGTGAGGCCGTTACTACAGCGACGGAATGAAGAAACGAATAAATTTCTAGAAGAAATAAAAATAGATCCATTGAGTGGATTTAAAAACTTCACACGTATATCTTGCGAAGATTTTGAGTTGCTGGTTAATGTAACTAGTCCTTTTATTGCTAAGCAAGATACCAACTACAGAAAATGTGTCCCTGTTTCAATAAGGCTTGCAATCACCTTAAGATATCTTGCTACTGGAGATTCTTTTGCAAGTTTAATGTTCTTATTTAAAGTTTCAAAAGAGCTTATTGCTCGGATTGTACCTGAGACTTGTAAGGCGTTGATAAGCGTGTTGAAAGAAAATATTAAGGTAAGAAAATAAAAATAATATACCATTTTATTTTAGTCACTTTTATTGCATTACATTTCATGCCAAGATATTGTTTCGCCATCATTCTGACGTAAAAGATCTGAATAATCATTATCGCGGACCTGAAAACTTGAAGCCGGTCCTTGACTCTGACAATTTGACGAATCTGAATACGGTGAAGGCATTGGAGTTGTAACATATTTTCCAGTACCAATAATAGCGTCATACAATAAATTATCTATATCCCTTTGTACTAAAATCTTGGTTCGCTCATCTCTAATTTTCCTTAATTTCGTTGCGACGGCTGCAGCAAAAATGTCTTCGTCATCAGGTTTTTTTGCTTCCATCTGCTTGTTTACGTTATTCATAATGGACAAAGCTTGGGCGATTCTCGGGTCTTCATCGACAATACGGCGTTTAAGCGAGTTCTTCGGAGCCTTAAACTTTTCGACTGGCCTTTCATGAAGAGACTCTTGATCTTCATTTACTGTGTCATTCTGGATAATAATATCTTGTGATACCTGAAATAGTAATAAAATTTCCTTTTTCAGATGCCTAACACTTTAGAAGAATGGATGATCTTAGAGCGCCAATTTGACCATCTTTGGAATTTCCCTCATTGCATTGGGGCTATGGATGGCAAACACGTTGTTATCTATGCTAATCTTCAGCAAGGAAAATTAAATTTGCCTGAACCTTACCCGTTACCCGGAAGGAACAAACCAATTCCACATGTCATTGTGGCAGATGATGCTTTTGCGTTAGATATAAATTTAATGAAACCATATCCCGGTCAACATGACAAAAGATGAAAAGAGAGAATATTTAATTATCGGTTGAGCAGAGCGAGACGTATTGTGGAAAACGTATTCGGCATTATGTCGTAAATAGTATAGGTATCTGGCGTAAATAGTATAGGTATCTAAGTAATAATATTAGAGGTAAGAAAATAAACATTTAAAACGTACCTACCTGTTCATTTATTTCGTCGTGTGAGTTCAAGCTGACGTTCGGCTCATCCCTTCCATGAAAGAAATTCAAATATGCATAAGCAAACCATTTCGGCTTATATATATCTAAAATCCCAGAACCTGAAGATTTTGAGTCCGCGATTTTCTTCTTTTCTCTTCGGTATTGAGCCAAAATAATCTTCCATTTTCTCATTACCTCAGTCGAGTCACAATTGAAACTTTGCGCCAACTCTTGAGTGGCGTCGTGTTTTTTGTTTTTATTTTTATAATCACTGTGACTAGAATCCCATAATACAGGATAAGTTTCAATAGCTTGAATAAAATTAATAATTTTATCATTCGTCCAATCCATATTTAGCTTGGTTAATTAACAATGTACGCGCACAAATCAATTTTTTCACTCCGGTAGCGGAAGCAAGACTGAGTTCGCGCACAACAGGTTTGTCGACGCGACGCGAGTCCACTGCCTGCATGTGTGCGCGCACAAAAGTATACAGATGTGCGCGAACATTTCTAGAATGTTCGCGCACAATTTGTTATTGTTTGCTTTAGTGAGTCGACCAGAATAAACATTTGTGTCGCACACTGTGCATTGCAGTGCCGCACAGTTCTGCACACTGGTGGAATCCCATCTTTACGTTGCCGTAGCCGCTATATAGCCAATTTGTGCTACTTGGGTATGTTCGTGCTAGATCTCACGTTTTGTTGGTGGAGCCGTTCTCCCTCACGAATGTTCTGCGAATGGCACACAGTGGCGAGAACCGTTCGACAGCTGAACGCGCGACTGTCGTCGGCACCGAACCTAGATGTACCTACTCGTATTTCAATCAAATATCGGACTTTTCAAATTTTTTATGTTAAATACATTTTTTTTAATTTCAAAAAAATATGTTTTGAAAAATACTACGAAAAGAGTTAGGCGCGTTGCGCCAGTTAGCGGTATATAAAATATCGCGAATAATGTTTTTCGCGATATTTTACCTATTGCTAGATAGCGCAGCGCGCTCAACGCTTGTCAAACTTTTATTTATCAGTCAAGTTTTTCAAATTCACCAATAAAATAGAAATTAAAAAAAAAAACAAATTTGTTCATCCCGAAAATTTTAAAGAGAAGTTGCTTCTTTGCTCGTACTGATTCACCCACTTCAATGATGACACTAATTAAAAACTCACCCTGTATAACAGCAATACTGACGTTCGAGAGAGGGGCGGGTAATACCATTATAAACCAATTCAATTTGGGATAATGCCCAAAAAGTTTCCCGACCTCTGGCCTAGACAAATTTTAGGCCATGGTTCAGGAAACTAGGCAAAGGCAAATATTTTGCCGAGTCTGGTATAGGTATCGATTTTTTTCAGAACAAAATTAAATACATACTTATTAATAGTGCTTGCTAAAAAAAGACGTTAGGCAAGAAGCTCATTATACAAGTATTTGTTTTGGTGACCATAATCAGTTGAGACTTAAACGAATTTACATTAATTAATTGTATCATCATTAAATCTAGCTCATTTTAATTTAACTACTCTATGACAAATTGCTTTTACGCTTGTTAATTAAAAGTCAAGCCTCGTTTCCACTTTTATCCATTATAATATTAATTCACGTCGCTGGAGGCCCTCGCCTCAACTGTCAGCGTCACGCAGAGTGTTGAATGGATATTGCCATAGGCTTTTTTATTTAAATGCCAAGAGCTTCTTGAGGAGCTTGTCCAAAATAGCCTTAAGCAACCATCCCTTAAATATAATTTATGCATTTCATTATAATGCATGATATCGAAGAATCCGTGAATAGCTCGATGACTTGAGGAAGTCCCCGTCGGGCTTCGTTAAAGTTTAAGGGGCTCTCTAGACGATCAAGCATGTTTGTCAAGCATCGCGTCGCTGGCTGGGAAGGGATCGTAAACCGCAGGAAATATACAAATATTTCTATTTTGTATTTACCAAAAATGCCTAATTTTGTAGTTTATACCAGGGAATCACGTCATTCATCAATCAATTACGTCTAATTAACCTGACTTCCTGGTATACAACTACAAAATTAGGCATTTTTGGTAAATAATAAAAAAAATATTTGCATATATCCTGCGGTTTACGATCCCCTCCCAGCCCGCGACGCGATGCTTGACAAGCATGCTTGATCGTCTAGAGAGTCCCTATTTCTTTTCCTCACTACCTGAAATTTTATTTTTATTTATTGTTATTTTATTTTTATTAAATCACCAAAAATTTCACCGTCAGTACTTACACATAGTTTATGGCGCTCGTAACTAGGTAGAGCCTTTTCACACTAACACACATATATTGGCATACTGGTTAGGTCGTCTGATTTTACATTGTAAGGTTCCGGGTTCCATTCGGTTTCGATTCGGCTGGGTCGCCATTTTCCGTTGGGGTAAAATTAACAGAATTGCATTTTCCATTCTGTCGAGGGAATGCAATAACAAACACATATATTACACGCACAGACATATACATATAAACACTTCATACTAGGGTTGATTGTGAGAGATTATCATATGATAATTAACCCGCTAATTGTGAAATTTTACGATAAAAAGTAGAAACAAACAAAAGATTATATATGAATAACTTCCAACCAAACATCTCTGAATTAAACTAGGTTAAAAACGAAACTTTCCGAATTGACTTTGTTAAAATTATTTGGACCTAAATACTAAATTTCATGCTGTACACATGCTGAATTTCATTAGACAATAACAGCTCTAAATATTTTCTTCTGACGGATTCTATAACTTTCTTTCACTGAAAAAAGGATAAGGAATACCAGAAGCTACATTTTTGGTTTTGTTATTGCCGAGATATAGTGTTTTTCTTCCATTCCCTTGACTTTTTTCAATTTCGTCAAGAATAGATTAAGACAGAAAGCACAGAAAAAAGGCAAGGCAACAAAAAAGATACTTTTTCGTGGAATTATATAATGCAGCAAGAGAATCTGAAAATTAGTAAGGTATGGTAACAACTGGCAGATAGTCGTTAATCTTATAGTATGATTATTTATAAAAGGTCTTATTTACGATAATTAAACTATTTTACTGGCAACTCCAAAATTCAATGTAGGATAGTTTAAAAGTTTCCGCAGTGCCTCTCCAGAACCTAGCCCATATATTAAAAGAACAGCCCTTTTGTGGCACCACGAAAATGCATTCCACATCAGCAGCTCTATCCCATAACAGAATGCCATAAGACAAACTGCTGTAAAAGTATCCGAAGTTAACTAACCGTTGCCACGTTAGTCAGTTGTCTGATTTTTTCCTACAGCAAAAGCTGTTGTACAGTGCAAGTGCATTAGCTAAGCTAGATGCATTAGGACTCCTTTGTAATTTAGTGTCTAAGTTATTGAGTTACTCACAAAAATACAGTTACAACCACCTCTGTATAGGTTAGCTCTAAAATATTGCCCTGCAGGCAATAAGCTCGCCTTTTCTTAAGAATAAAGCGTTTTATTATTATTATTATGATTCCCAATGTCAGATAGGTGAAAACGAATTTTACTAAGGCCGAGAAAGGTCTCGGCAGAAAGGCAGTATTTGAATAAACCTTTATGATAGGACGTCTCGTGCGATCCAGTTAGGTTAGGTTTTGTTATTTTATATGTTTAATTAGGAATTTTAAAACCATATACGATTTGATTTGATTTACGTCGAAGTCCTGAATCAAAAAGCTTTTGGAACATTTTAAACTCAGTTTTTGGTGTAGAATAATGTTAAAATGGACGCGATTGCGTTTCTTCGTGAACTAAAATATGGACTCAGTTCAACCGAACGAGACAGAGCCAATACGTTAGAACGAAATATGAAATGAATTCTCGTCGATTTTCCCGCACCAAAACTACCTGTCGAACTTATAGATGCCCGAATAAGTTTATACATATTTCGTGCGGTTAGACACAGTTCGTGCGGCTGCTTTATTTTCAGTGGGTAGTTTGAATGCGGAAAATAGACAACTGTATATTTCACATTCCGCTCTGATGTACTGCTCTGTCTCGTTCACACGAACTAATTTCCGATTTTAGTCCAAGAGAAACGCATCCGAGCCCATCTAGAAAAGCCACATTATATCAATAAAATAAAAGTTTACATTTTTTAATTGTCCAGAATCACCCAATCGACGAGCGCTCATAAACAAAAACTATATTTTTACGCCAAAACCAAAAACTTGAAAATATTTTTTTCGAATTACGTCAGTTTGTAAGATGAGGGCGATTATTTCGAAGGATGCGTATACTAAAACACAAATATTAAAAAAAAATATATGTGGCACCGAAGCAGTATAGCTTTGAGTTTCTCTAATAACAAAGTATGATATAGATATTTAATTATTGGTACGTTGCATCTTGGGTGGTCGAGCTAAAACTTGTATTTTAGTTCAGGTTTGGTATAGATATGAAGTTTCGTTAACAAGAAAGCCCGTGGTATGTTTGCTCCGTCAGATAATGAGTTAATAATCTGACTAACTGGTAATATCTGCCTGTCAAACTGTTGGCGATTTCTGAGTAGCTGCCGAGTGCCTACGTGTAAAAGCTGGATTAAACCTGAGTTTATTTTTTGCGGTAGACGTATGATGTAGCTCATGTAGCTTTAATGGCACTAGATGATGCATTCGTGGGACTACGTAGGTGAAACATTGATTTGCGGTTATAAAATATACGATTAACCTGACTATATCAAATTTACAGTATCAAAATATTTAACGCACAAAAAATAGAAATTACTCAAAAAGTCTTCTAGCTTTTAATATGAAATCGATGATTATCGCGGTCGTTTAACATTATAAGCAAAATAAAACAAATTTACCGCATGAAGTTTGTAGTTTTCGATATTTCGGCGATGCTGCAACTGCCGTCGTCCACGGTAGGCTGAAGTGCTGTCAATCGTCATCGATTGTGCTGCAGGTAGGCGGCAGACTGCTGCTGTTACTACGCAGATTATAACGAGTTGGAGCGGTGGGTTCGTCTAAAGTGTTTTTTTTAAATCCGTATTGGAGGAGTTGGTATGTTAGGGGGGTTGTCGCGTGGGGGGGGGGGGTGTCTACTTGCCAGGAAAGTCTTAAGGTAGCACACCCGATTTTTTTAGTTAATATAATCGGTTTAGCGCCAGCCTTGTATGACTGGCGCTAGCCTAAAACACAATAAGAAACGGGGAAATCCGTTTCAGACCATCGTTACAGCAATCGTTATACGGCAAACGATTCGGCCATTGCTGTAACGATTGTTCTCTAGGACTTATAGTTTCTGATATTATCGAGCGAACGGACGGACATACCCACCACATAAGATTATTTTCATAAGACATAGTTCTCATAAGACTTCTTCACGATTTTCTTTCTCTATAGAATTTACTTTGATTTATATTTATTTTTTTATTAAATTACAGATAAATCAAACCTTACAGATAAATCCAAATCGTTAATTATTATTTTAGGCTATTTATTATTCTAGACTACAGCTATTATTCTACTATAGACTAATAACATTATTCTACTCTTATTTTTATTATTATTCTACTCTATTACTATTATTATCATTATTATTCTACTATATAGACTATTATTCTAAACTACACTAAATTAGATAGAGCAATACTTTAGAGCGGAATATGAAACTATTCTACATACATTATCCAATGATTATCCTACCTTTCTTATTATACTAGGTACTACTTTTGAACAACTTTTATACTGCATACTACATATTTAAATAATTACTTGATTGCTAATTTGGGACCCAGAAGGAGCCTCCCCGAAGATTGTGCACATTTTTGGCTGTCTAGTCTGCAACCATGAACAATCGGGCGTCCCTGGAAACGGCGAGTCTACTCATCGGCCAGTCCTTCTACCACCGGGCCTAAGGACACTATGACAAGATGCCGAGCCTATATCGTCCGCTAAGGCTGTAGAGCGAATCTTACACGCTGCAGGGTGAAGACCACCTCCTAACCCACCCACAGCTGTCAACCCCCATTATAAACCAGGACCTACAAAAGAGCCTGGACGGTCTTGTTGTTCGATAAACAACAAGTCCGTCCAGGCCGCATATTTTTGGAGAAACGTGTCCTAACCTGTCCCGGACACGTTAACTAACTAACTAACTTAATTGCTAAGAAATGCCATTACCGTACTTTGCAATTGTGCTAAGTTCACCGTCCATATATCCAATTCTAGCTCAGCCGAACATAGTGCATTTAGGGTACGAAGCGTACTTTGTGATTGCTTTCGCCTTTTCTTGCCTGCGCCCTATAAATAAAGCCGAGTAATAGTAATTACAGAGCTTAAGATAAAATCACATATTCATGTCCATTATAAAACAACTTGACATACCATATATAATTATGTTCATTAGAGCTATTAGTAAGGCGCCATGCTAAATGGTTTATTAGGGAAATTTAACCACTTTATTTCAACGCCGCTTAAACCCAGAACATATTTTAAAATAAACGATTAATAACCCTGCCAATAACACACGTCTTATAAAATTTAATCTAGTCCGAAACTGCCATAAATTATAGGTTAGTTTAAAGAGTTTCTTATCTCTTGAAGGTTTAGCGTATGTTGTGACATGATTTAGTCGCGTAATGCTTTGATGTGCAATAATTGTTTTTCCCTATTCTGTTTAATCACACCCTTATCACACAGCGAGTGTGTCATGATGCGATGATGCGCGCATTTAATTCGTTTGATACCAATTATTTGTATAGTAACTTTGATCTTGCAAAAGTTTAATTGTATAATTAAATTAATTAACTATATACTGCCCTCATTCTACCAGAGATAACATTTGTTATTTTTACTTTTCCGGCCTATCAACCGACGATAGAGGAAAAATTTGTGAACGCGCAAAAAAAATTTTTTTGAGATGAAATCGGAAATATTTAGTGTTAGCCCCTCTGAGACGATTAAGACTAGGGATGTAACGATTCCGATTCCGATACCAATATATCGGTCGATATAATCGGCAGGCCGATATATCGGCGTCGACGATTATATACAACCGATGTGAAATAGTTCGAAAAGCGGTCAACAGAAACAAAATGATTTACGTAACAGATTATTTTATTTTTTTATTTATTTATTAATTTACAATAACTTCATATAATATGTCATATAAACACCATTTACATAATATGGTTGAGTTGGGAGAGATTGAGCACATCCTATGGTGAAAATGTTTATCCGCATTCCTAACTAGGTCAGAGATTATATGCAAATAATTTGAAAAACTTAAAATCTTCCAAAATTAGACTTCAATTAC
Source organism: Micropterix aruncella (assembly GCA_944548615.1). Classification (NCBI taxonomy): domain Eukaryota; kingdom Metazoa; phylum Arthropoda; class Insecta; order Lepidoptera; family Micropterigidae; genus Micropterix; species Micropterix aruncella. Next base: position 25,124,746 of record OX155952.1, on the reverse strand, counting down.
TGACTTTATGTATCGGTTTATTACTTTGTGTAATGATAATTAATTTCCTAATTATCACTTTGCACGATTGCTTCAAAATAATTCATAATAACAAATAAATACTTTCTTTGAATTTTCATTTGATATTTTATTTATTTATTTTTACACTTCTTAAGGTTGAGTCATTGTTAAATATATGTAAGTATTATGCATAATAAAAATTAAAGACATAAAAACTCCCGAGATATATAATTCATTATTTATTATCTACTAAGCCATCGATATCGGTATCGCCGATTATTTACTAAAGTAATCGGTATCGGTATCGTATCGGAAAAATTATGTATCGATACATCCCTAATTGAGACCATTTCTGAAATTGATGTCTGTCCGTGTGTTTGTGTGTGTATATTCCTCCACGATAGCGCCGAATTTCTCGACGATTGAACTGAAATTTCGTATGCAGGTATCATTTGGTCATGGCAAGAGTTGAAAAGATTGTAGTTGAAATCAGTCCACTAGTATCAATTTCAAAATATTATAAGTAGGTACTTAGAGACTTAAAATTTGATTCGCATGTGCCTTGTTGGGCTGAAATAGAATAGAATAGAATAGAATAGAATAACTTTGTTGTGCTATAAAAACATAACTTAATGAATATTACGCTGGTTTTATAAAAAAGACAATTTATGCACAAATGACGGATTTATCGCTATAGCGATATCTTACAGTCAATCATTTCATGTGAGGTTTTGGTTGGTATATCTCATATACAAGCTACACTAATAATATTTGAATTCCGCCATACGTTTTAATTAAATATTAACGCCATCCGTTGGTACGTAGCCCATATCCGCCCTTAGCCGAGAAACGAACCAAGCCGCCTGAGGCCTCGTAATGGAACCCAACCGAGTTCGTCCGCCGCCCGAGGGCGCTCATCGTCTTTATTTATGAAATTTATATTCAGATCAAATCAGTCCTTGACTACTAGCCGGAAAAGTCTTGAGGAAACACAGCTGATTTTTTTGACGAGATCAGCATTCGATTGAGTATTTAAAATAATTTATTTTACAATGTAGTTGCTGGAGGGCTGTTAAGAAGTCATCGATGGAGTTGAGTTATTGATAATTCCGCGCTAACCACTTCGATGTTCACGGATATTAAACTAAGTTAAAGCTAGGTACCATTTATAATATTACACGCCTTCCGTCGTATGCAATATCTACTCCATTGCACTGCCTTCTCTAATCGTGTTTCCAGCCAGATACAAGTTTTGCAAGGTGTTTGATATATTTTATATGTAACTGCGGCTTATAGTTAACCAGAGGAAAGGAACGCCATATATCAATTAAAAGCAATTAACAGTTAGTCTATTTGTTACTTAAAAGGTAGCACAAGGTGGACCTCCATTGTTTCAGTTTATCATTCAAGATTATTATTGTAATTCCTTTCATAGTATTTGTATTAAAATCCCCCATAACGAATTATTTACCATTATTAAGAATAAATTAGTTGGCGTCTATAACAAAAGCTTATTTTCCTAAAACAGAAATTTTAATTAAGTAATAAGGCTCTCTCAATTTGTATGTCATCAAAATTGACAATTTGGTGTTTTCTATATTTTTTTATAAACCAGTTGATCGACTTTGTAAATTCAAAATTAACGAAAATCACTAAATTACCAAATTATGTATGTTTATTTATTTACTTCTTTTATTTTATTTTATTTAATACTTGTAGAGATAAAAGTAGTTATATTGTTACCGAAGTAAAGAATTTATATATTGTAAACAACAGCATAAGATTGACACAGATTGACAAACGTAACAAATTGCGATTTGCACATCTTACGAGGCTTCTCAGGCCTATATCTAGATGCACATGATGCAGATGACATAAAACATGAATAATACTATTAAACTAATATAAATCGAAAAGAAAAAAAGAAGAGAGAAATGAAAGGAAAAAATTAATAAATATAAAAATATTTTTATAGATTTAGGTAATAAAATTCACCATACGTGACATAATGAATACAATACATTAATAAATACAAAATTCATAAACATCGATACAATATTTCAAATACATCAATATGTAGCTACGTTATAAGTTATAAGGTATATTAATATGAAGACATTTCTGGACAGATTTTCTAGGATATACAAACAAAGTGTTTTTACTGCACGGACATTTTGTTTAGTAGGTGACTCAGTACTTTAGTAAGCAACTTTTGATAAATTTTTTAAAATTCTGAAAAACACAAAAAACCCCATATAAAATAAACTACATTTTTCGATGTTTTCAAAAAAAGTTCTCCGATTTTCGCTAATCATCTTATGGACAATAGTACTAGTTCAATGGGAAATATTTGATATTTTCACAAATTATAGAGACAGTATTAAAAATTAACAAATTAGTAATAATAATAATAGCCTATCGCCAATAGTCACAATAAATAGTCACAATGATATAATAGTCAATAATATAAAGAATAAATAATGAAAATAATCAAGAAAGTTTGTTTGTTTGTTTATACTCTTTATTGTAAAAATGTCACAATGGGCGGGTTTATTGTCATATGACAATCTCTTACAACCAACCCTACTATGACATATGTATGTGTGCGTGTAACATGTCTGTAAGTGTGTGTCTTGTTATTGCATTCGATCGACAGAATTGAAAATCAAGAGAACTGAGGAAATTCAGTATTTTCAAAATCATTAATGCCATAAATTAGGTTTTTAAATTAAAATACACTGTACCTTTTCCTTAAAATGGTCCTCCCCAATGGCCGTAATGCATAATTGAAATTTGTTGCAAGTAGTTTAGATTGACAAAGAAAACTATTTCGAACCTTACTCAGTCGCACCTAAAAATTACGCAGGACCTCTTTCTTTCGCGTATTATGCGAATGAATATCCGAGTTAGTTAAAGTAAATGCGATGTTTTTTTTTGTAAACATGACGTTTTGGTATATGCATGTAAATAGTCATGATACCAGATTCGATGAATTACTGCTTGCAAGATGTTAGCAAAGATATTGTGAACAAATCTCTAATTGCTCGTTTTGTAAGCGAAATATCCTTATAAGTGTATATAAATAAATGCAAAATTTTACCGGCGCCTACACGAATAATTAAAATTGATTATTGTAGGAAGATTATACTGCAGTCTCGCCGCAGTAAATAATGTTCCTACTTACTTGAAAACTCGTTATTCTTAGTTCGACTTGCCGTTGCTTATTTAAGCGACAATGCTTACAACTTACAAGATAAGCCAATTTATTATATTGGCCTACATACCCTATTGAACCGGCCTTTATTCGATTTGATTTCCTTTTTAAATCCAAACACGTGTATTTAACATTTAATATACCGAGTTCTGTCATTTATTGCTCAATCATGCCGTACTCAACTTCATCGTAATTCGCACTAAATAAAGTAACGAGTATATTGCTTGCAGGTGAATCGTTATAGAATGTAAAGTAGCGACGCTCGTAAACTTCTATGTTAATGCTACATCGGCTTCATAAATAGCATTTAGCGTTATTATTGGACATATTACAGGCATATTTTAATAAAATAATATTGTCGAGTTATTTAAAATACGAAGCTTTTACCTACTAATATTCTTTTTTGCATCAAAATGCATCGGGTTTAGAGTATATAAATAGGGAAAATTTTGCTAAAAGCAAAATTTATAAATCGAGCTTTCACCGGATCTCAACGTTTTGAGGTCCTGGAAAACTAATTTCTGGAAAATTAAACTACACGACTAATTAGGACCAAATTACGTGCAAAAATAGTTCATCCTAATTCCGAGATGTCAATAGCTGATGAGAATTATCCGCCATTTTGTTTATAATGGCGGCATTATAAAAAAAACAACAAAAATTTAATCTTTTAATACTGGTGCTAGAAAAATTAATAAATGTGACAGATTTGAGGACATTGCTGTGGACACGGTAGCTCTTGCTTAAATCACTTTTAGGCATCGTCAACTAGTTTTGAATTGAAAATGTTATAACCTCAAAATTGATTAGGTTTTAACTCCGTTTTTATTTTTTACTTTTTTTATTTAATTTAATTAATAGACACATTTACTAAGCACATTTATCTTACTAATATTCACATCCATTAATAGTTATTAAATTAAATCATATAAGGTAAACAAGTAAATATATTAAAAAGATTCAAACACACGCCGTTACAGAAAGTGAATAATTTTATGATTTATTTAGATATATAGATGCATGTATATCCGGATATATCCAGATATATCCGGAATGTACTCATCAGACCTTTAATTTCTCACTAAACACGATATATTTATGTTCATTTATTGAAATTTGGTCATTTAGACATCTACTCTTCTGTAAGATAATTCTACGAATACACTTCTATAAGTTAAACAAATACTAAATTAATAAATAATGTAATCGCACAAAATATGCGTCACCGATACTTTAAAAACAAACAAAATTATATCCGCGTTTTCCCAAAAATATTAATAGATTTAATCCATCATTGCTTAACAATTTTGCTATTTAGATTTATTTGTAACTCGGCGCCTGGTTGCGAATCGTAAGCCAGTTTTATTGACATCCTATATATCCATTAATACCCACATACCGCAAAACTGAAGAATAATTTACTGTCTTCATATACCAGTTCGGTATAATTTGCATAACGTGTGGACACATAACATTAGCGACAATATTGAAATAAATTATTACATCGATATGTTTTTGTTTTAAATTTCTTAGCCTAATGAGGAAGACGTGTATACTTGTGACTAATATAGATATCTGTGTCTAGCCGATGGATCCAGAAGCCTTGTTTTTTTGTCATTGTTGGTGTGACAGCGTTGAATAATTCAATTATAATATGAGAAATCAATGGCAAGTGGCAAAATTAACATGCCCACGGTTTTAAATGGCAATGAGGTCGGTGATAATATCGACACCTCACTTCTAAAGGGATATAAGTATGAAATGGGTGCTTTTGAGTTAAACATGCAGAAATATGTAACAAATATTGAGTTGTCAACCACAACGGGCGAACCCGTCACCGCAGGACGTTTTAACGATTGTTCGTTCTATCGACCGTGCAGTGAGCGTAGAAGACTTGGGACATAACAAATCCGCCGTCTAGCGACGCCACAACCCGTTAGAGACCAACGCCTTACCGCGAGTAACCAGGTATGTTACCTGGCGGGCGGCACTCGCGCCCTAACTACCAATTGTGACCAGATTTCTCCGGTCTCTCGATTGGTTCCGAGTTCGAGGTCGCTTGCGCGGTCCTCTCCCTTACGAAGCGGTGAAACGGAGTACACCGAATCTGTCGCGGACCAAGGCGTCCTTTGCCCGACTCTGAACCGGGATCGGATGGCCGGGATCGAATTATGTAACAAATAGTGATATGTCGAATAGGATTCGCTTAAACCGAATATCCGGCAGTATTTTATGTAATCGGTAATGCAGATGATATCCGGTTTACGAGCCGAATATTCGGTTGTGTAAAAATCATAGTCGCGTAGAAACAACTTGTTAAGAGTACGCATCACCGCTTGGTCCAATCAGCTTGGTTTACTAATTAATCCGACCAAATCTTGTTTTAAGATTGTTGGATCCAAGACGGCCAAAACTAAAATGTAAATTAACGTTTACAATTCTTTTGAATAATGGTAAAGGGTTCGCAGATTCTTTTATTGTCAACTGCCAGAAATTCGGGACCCTTCTTTGACCCTAATTTGCGATTTAAAGAACCTGTCAGCAAAAGAGTTTGGTTGGCCTCACTCGTCCCAAATCCCTATACAGAGTTCGAAAGTACCCTAGCGTCAAAGTCAGAAGTCTTATTTTAAATACCTTAATATTATCTATTAAATTATCATTGATTATATAGCGTATTAGATTGCTAAAAGACGTACTACAATTTGGCAACCAGGATTTTACTACGAAACGCAACGTGTAGATCTCATAGTTCCAAAAAATGATTAATCTTCTATTATTATGTTCAATATGGAGACTTTCGTGGTATAACAGTATGTACGAGCACTGTCTACATCTATGGCAAGTGCCATATATGGCACTTTGGGAGCTAATAAGCCCTGTAGCAGTTAGGCCCATTGGGAGAAAGCGCTTCCATTTTTTATGAAATTAATATCATCAGTCCTTGGTTATTTGCCGGGAAAGTCTTGGGCTGACATAAGCGATTATTTTTTAAATGCTGCAAATAAAAATCAACCAAAATTAATAGGTCTTCTGAGCTCCTTTACAATCTTAATTCCACGATTTCAAAGAAATCTCCTGGAGCAGAATAAAAAACAAACCTTTTTTTATTCTACTTAATATTTATGTCTGCAATGAAACACATTTATCAAAATTAATTCTATATAAAAGTCTCTGAAAGTGCATGTTTTTACATGAAACTGGATATTAAAATCAAACTGAAAGCGACAAAGGCTTCAAAGTGTCGCTCCGCGACTAAGGGGCCCTCAAATGAAGCGTTTACAGTAAAATAATACCGACATGATGAAAAAAAAGAAATAATCATATTTTTATTCTGAAGAACATGCTACTAAATAGTAGGAAAGAACTGATATCGTCCGAATTTCGTTGCTTACCAAACGTCTAATAAATTTGATGTATAAAATGTGTACAAACAAATTACAGAACTTAGTACTGTTACGACGGGACCAACCCACAACCAATGAGATGATGTCCCGCCGCCTCCCAAAGATCGCCGCACTCGAATTCGCAGATCGCCGCTTGTCTCTCAATCGACCGACCATCCGCCGCTGCCATTGAAAGTAGTTATGTAGTAGTTTCTAACGAATCTATTTTTTCCTAATAATATTTCACGATTTATGATTGAATGATTTTTTTAAATACATATGAATACTCACACCTGCCTTAGTACAGGCCTAGGCCTATTTAGGTGGTGTTGACTTAGTGACGAAGATGCTGCAGTGTGCTTTATTTTTCGCTACTGGTCCAAACACGTTTTTATTTTGTAATGCTGCAGGAATGTAAATATCATTCTTTACTTTTAAGAAATAAATATACTTTAGACGAATCCTAATTTTATGTATATAAGTGTTGCTTTAGCGATAGATATAAATTGCAAATTAAGTATTTACCACTTTTCGCACAATCGCTTTAACTATAGCTTAGTGACGATTCGCATATATTATAGTTATAATTATATTATAAGCATATAAAAACATAAAACATCCGAATTCGATCTAACGATTTTTCCTCATGCCAATGATTCAATATATAAATGTCTATAGTCGTAGGTAAAAGTAGGGCGGTGTCGACTACAGCGGGCGAATCCATCACCCCAGGCTGGTATAACGATATGTGAACGTTTTTTCAGCCGTGGGATGAACGTAGAAGACTTAGAGACAAGACAATCCACTGTCTAGCTTCGCCAACAAGTCCGTTAGAGGCCAACGCCTTACGGCGAGGCACCGGGAAAGGTACTCAGCGGGCAGCCTCGCCACCTAACTACCAGTTTTGGTAGGATTTCTTCGTCTGGAGATAGCCTTCAGGATACCTTCGTCCTCCCGACTGGTTACAGGTAGCAAGTCGCTTACGCGGCCTCTACTGTTGTATTACAGTGTAATTCAATTTGAATTTATCGCGGGCGTTCTTTGCCCGTAGTTCCACACGAGGTCGGGTGGCCCAAGATCATTTCAATAGTGGCATGACAACAGGTCAACATCCACCCCCGTTGCTTAGGAGACAGCATTCTTAATACAATTCTTAGCAGGCACTTTAAACTCATATTTACTCTTTCGTCCTATAGAGATTTCATTTCCTCTCATACACAATTGTCTTCATATTTACTCTGGCTCCCGCCCAACGGCACGGGCCTTGCATTGTTTTGCAATACTGCATATTTAAAAATGAACACTAGTTACCTAGTACAAAGCGGACATAATATCGCCTCAGTAAACGGCTGAGCAAATATCTCTCCGGGTCTCCTGAAGCGACGCTAACAAACCTTACTATTATTGTAAACCCAGAAGAACAGCGAAGAGGGTCCCTATAAAAGCCGGTCATTACCCACCTACAGGCAGACATTTGCAATCATTGGACCCATCGATTCGTCTCGTTGGTTTAATTAGTATCTAGTAACACTTACTTGAATTGTAGCCATTGTTTTAAATCAACAAAAATATATATTTTTAAATAAATAATTGAGGTGAAACATTACAAAGAATTAAAAGAATGATGACGCCCAGCTGATCCAAGATGGGGAGGGCCGTTCAAGTTACACTTTGCTTGCGCAAACAACGTTGCGTAAATGTCCTTTTTGTTGCGTACTATTTAATAAAAACAGTTAAACAAAAAGTTGCGTACTTGTTCACTACGTTCATTTCCCACCCCCGCAAACGTTTTTTTCTCCACGTGGCCCCTTTTTGCGTTTTTGCTAGTAGCTATTTCAAATAAATAAACTATTCGATTTAACTGGATATTCGGTATCCGGATCAATCACTATTCGGCGTATCACTAGTAGAAATGTCCACTGTATCCGTTGCAAAGACATACAAGTAATTTATTCTTTAAGTTTTTATTTTATATTAGATATATCATTATGGCATTTAGATACATGTAGGTATGTTCAGTTCCAAACAGCGATGAATCGAAAAATTGCCTTTCAAACCTCTCCTGTATATCATCAGTCCAAATTCACAGATGAACGATTTTTTATGTTAGTTATTTGTATTATGGCACTGATCAAGATGGGAAATAATTTTACCAGAAATGAAGGTGGACAAGTAGTAAAATAGAACAGCATAAGCATTCTGGAGGTTGAGAAGTCAACAGCATTTACTATTTTTATAAAAATACCCACCCAAACAAGAAAAACACGTCTTTTTATTCGTAGTTTTAGTTTTGTAATACCATTAAAAGTATTGGATATTAATTTGAAGCTATAATACATTTAGGAACCATGAATCCGGATCACCAACATAAACCTTAAGATCTCATAAACTAAGAATGCTAGCTTATTCAATAATTACCACATTAATAATAACTATTGAATACTATGAGCGCTTGTATTTTTTTTGTGACAAAAGAAAAAAGCAAAAACATTCGTGAATTCGTAGTTCGATTTTTAAAAAAGCATTTGTTTTGTTTTAGTATTTTTAATGGCATTGCTTTATATCAACCAAGAAATTTTATTAATTACGTTTGAGCAGTATTTAATAGCCTATTAAATACTTTTTATTTGAATAAGCCATCTTTCTTAGTTTCCGAGATATTAAAGTTTATGTTGGTGACACGGATTCATTGCTCTCGAAGTATTTTGCATAAAAAGTTGCTTCAATAAAAAAGGTAACAAACATATCCAACTTAACATAAACCATGCCAGTTCCAAAAGAAACGACTGAAAAAAATCTTTTTAAAAATCACATCGAAAGTATATTGTTCATAGCTAGCTATTACCTTAGCTAGAGTTAAACGGTCCTAAAAATGTCCTTCTATTTCTTAAGTTTTACGATAATACGTCTACAAATTAATATATGGCTAATATTTCGAATCGAATTAATTTCTTTATTATCTCAAAGCAACTATTTTGGATTTGTAACCCTTTGTAACTGAGGTATCCATATGTATTACTTGTTTGTGATCTGCGATATTGTACTTACGTACACGTTGAGATGACCATTCATCAATGTCTTTAACTACATTACTTTAAAAAACCACTAACTGCATTCTACTTATTATATATAAATTATACAATTAATTATAATAAAGTTGTTACTTGATATAGCAGAATTTTCCAGGAAATACATACGAGTCTATATCAGGGCCTTTCATATTTAAGATAAATCAGTTTAATAATTTTTAAATTATAAATTTGACAAATAGTTACATTTTGAGAAAATTTATTTTTACCTTTTTTCCAAAAGATCGGTGATATCACCCTTTTTACACGACTGCCCAACAAATAAATTAATAGTTAAAAAAAACACTAAAAACACGGTTTTATAAATGCACGTAAAAACCAAAAAATCCGGCTTCATCATCAGACCGCGAAACTTAATCGTGGTCAAAGTTCATTACAAGACCTTTCTAACAAGTCCAAACACGGCTATGATATGATATTCCATCATGGAATGCCAGTGCCTATCTTCCGGCTTCATCATCAGACCTTGAAACCTAATCGTGGTCAAAGTTCATTCCAAGACTTTTCTAACAAGTCCAAACACAGCTATGATACGATGTTCCACCATGACGTTCAATGTGTTCAGAATTGATCTATTTATGTTTTCCGTTTCTTTATTCCACCATAACTTCTACAGCCCCAAACCGATTTAGAAGTATGTGGTATTTTTTACATTTTTAAGTCACCGAGTATCATAGGGTACATCAACTGTCCAAATATCAAGTAAGCAGTTGTCTAAACGCCCAAATCTCCACATGTCAATAAATTGACATAAATATATCGTGGTTAGTGTCAAATAAATAGTCGGATAGAGTGCATTCCGAAAATATATACATGTATATATATGGCTGAATACATAAACCAAAAATATTTCGTTAAAAAACCGTAATAAAAATAATAATAGATACAGTAGTTCACTTTTTGTAACGGCAGTTGTGTTTTTTATTCTTTTTAATATTTTCATTTGTTATACTCTATAGTTGTTAAATTTCACATTCTGTTGTATTGATATCAGGTACGCAATAAATAAATGCTTAAATAAGTCAACGTCTCTTTATAATTCAAGGCCCGTCTCTGGTCCACCCACTCCCACATCAGCGAGCAAAAGTCAAATGTATTCACTAGCAGTACTTAGGTATCTTTATCACAACCGCGTGTGCTTGGCAATACTCCAAAGTGCTCCATTTCCGTAATATCATCGTATTTCATTTATTTCATTACAGGTGGTCCATTGAACGTCGACAGCTGGAACGTCGATGCAAATAGGTAAATATTGGCATATAGTTTAAATTATTACTAGCTGTTGCCCGCGGCTTTGCTTCGCTTAGAGTTACGTATAGGGTTGTTAATTTATGTAGGGTAGCGTTTTATAGGCTACCTTTATGTATATATTGCAATCACTTGAGACGTCTCTCTCAGTTGCACGTAACCTATCTCGTAGACGTAGGTACGCGTCTTGTCCCTCGCCACCCTCCGCCTTTCGCTGAACGCTAGATATTTCGAGGTGCTTGCACGCGTTACTAATTTGATGATATTTCTTAAACTATCCCACTTAAAACTTACAGTATATGGCCTTACAGTATATGGCCTCCATTTAACACTTGGGATGACAGAATATTTTTTTTATAAGGATTCATATTTTATCGCTAATGTCTTTAACTAAACATTGCCTAATTCTTTTCTTATTGTTTCAAGATATAAAATCAGTTATTGTAGCATAAATATAAAACTTGGGTATGTCCCGTCTCAGACTTTTTAATAGATCTTTTTAATATATCTAGGCCGGCGTTTTTTTCATACCTTGTATTCAAATATCAAACCGTTTCGTCAGCGCTCGCCGATTTACAAATATCCTGATTTCGTATTGAAAACCTATATTTATTATATTAAAATATAGTCTATAGCATTGTCAATAATGTATATTTCCATTAATGAAAGAAGTGTTGAAATCGGATGAGTAGTTTCGGAGATTACCTCCTTCATAATAACTTACAAACTTTACTACTTTATAATATCAATATAGATGATGACGAAGATCAGAGTAATGTAAAGTAATGTTTGTTTAATAGTCAGAATTCTTCCCAATTGAGGACCGTTTTCTCAAATGAAATGATACATCAACAAAAACATTTTTTTTAACAGGACGAACATTTTTATTCATAAAACTACTTGAGTATTTTGATATTGAGTGAACTAAGTATTTTGCTCCCTTCATCATTATTTCCTAACATATTTGTGTATCTTACACATCTTCACTAATGTCATAATGTTTTTAACATCAAAAGGATGAAAGATCCAAAGGTTCAAAGGTCCAGACAGGGTCAAAGGTTCAAAGGTTATCTATAGATGATGTATCACCTAAAAAAATACAATTTGCGCCTGCTAAAACAAGACGCCACACAAGATACAGTGAGTGTTGTGTGCACGACAGATTTTCAAAATTCGCGCGCGCCGAACCCGACGCCCCACCACCGTTATAATTTGCGAACTAATTTGCCGCCTACCTGTAGAACAACAGATGACGAGTGGCAGTACTTTAGTCTCGGTAAATTCGTTTTATCCTATTTATAATGTCAAATAACCGCGATAGTCTTCGATTTCATAAAGGTTTTTGTTTGGTTTTCTAGAAATTTCTTTCCACTGATGTCTCCGGCTTCGAGAAAAGTACACTGAGCCATTAAAAATCCACCAAGTTTTAAAAAAAGCTGGTGTTTTAATTTGAGAAAACGGTCCTCAATTTAGCTTTAACAACAACAACAAAATAAAATCAAATGTTATAACTTGTAGATTACAGGTGCTGCACTCCGGACCAGAAGTCCAAAACGACGAAAAAATCCCATCATTTCTCAAACAGAATAACCATAGAACCAGAGCAGCTGATTACTATAGCCGACATCGCAATCCTCGGAACCCATACCACAATTCACAGAGGAGATTGCAACCCCGAAGTCGAGTTTACAGGCCGTTGGAAGACCCCAGCTCATTTTACAGAAAATCTATGGAAAACATCACTCAAAACGATGGAAGATCGAGGATGATGATGAGGCAGCGAGGATCGGTCACTCTGCCTTATCGCGGAGGGACAGCAATCGCCAGACCGAACTCAACGACGATATTCCAGAACAAGCAAAGCAGACGAGGGCGATATTTTCGGAATAACGAAATCGAAGACGGGCGACGCGAGAACGTTTGCATAAAATGCCCTGGCGAAAGGACGGTGGTAGCTAAGAAAGGCCGGGCCAAAGTTATTCTTCAAACTCCCGAATTGAGAGAATGCCGGGGTGGCCCAGCGCCTGGCGATGTTCAATTCAAACGCATCTACGGTCCGAAACTTGGAAGTTTACTTGCGGCTGGTTCGCACATCACAGTGGGTCATGTCGTCTATCGCAATCAGGTTAGTGCCTAATCCTCGAAATTTGCTTGTGCATATTCTATATACTACTGTAATACTATATACTATAACATAATAATACTAAGAATAATATATGCCTAGAGACGTTTGCTCCTTTTTATTGTTCGAGATGCAGGACTAGTTAACATTCCAAAAAATGCCTCAATCTTCAACCACATACTGTTCTGCAGGGGCGGACCGTGCGTTTGTGGGGCCCTGGGCTAATATTACTTGGGGGCCTGCCTAATTAATCAACTAATTGCCATTTTGTCCAAAAACTTTTTTTGATAATTATGTCTAGGTCACTAGGTACACAATATAGGAAAGAAAGAGGACAATACAATATTTTATTTGTTTAATATGACAGACGCACAAACACAATTGTAAGACATTTAACTTTTCACTAAAAATAGACAAATCGATTAGCGTAAGAAAACGTTGCTACTAAACATTAATACTAATGCTATTGCTACTAAACAACATTAGACTAAACAACATTAATACTAATTGTAATAATAGCTTAATTAGTAGCTTAATTAAGCAAGTATTGTTATTAATTGTAAAGCTAGTTAATGTAAGTAAAAATTAAACAAACATTCATTTCTAGTTACCTATTGACAAGGCACTAGCCTCGGTAGGAACTCGGTTCACAATATTGTTCATTGTTTTCAATGGAGGCTGGGGCCCTTTATATCCACGGGGCCCTGGGCTGCAGCCCAAAAAGCCCTTATATAGATGCGCCCCTGCTGTCCTGTGACGCACAAAAATGCCTATCATGGGGAAGACCTTATACCATTCACCATCATTGCAATGCAACCAGGTGAATAATTATACTGTTAAAATACATTCCATATAAATTACTCACTCTATTTTGAATCACGGACAAACGTAAGCGAAAACGTGTGACTACTTTGGTAGGTATACTGCTTATTTACCAATATATTTTTTTCAAAGCGAAGTACCTAATCCTCCAGCCGTTTGTCAGAGCTCAAATATCTTGGCACACACTAGCACGATGGAAATTGGGTCATAATTTTTAATGACGGCCTTATCACCTGTTCCCTTTTATACGGGACTTACCTTAATGTTTTTAGGTAGTATGGATATATTCCTTGTAGACGCATTCATTAAATAAATCCGTCAGAATAGAAGAGATGATTTAGAGTTGATACACAACACTTTCTGAAGGGGTAAGGACATGCGTAAATCTATGTAGCAATTTCCTTGAAACAAACTAACGATGGTTTTTTGTATGTACCAGCATACCATAGAAAACCACTCAACTGGAAATAAATTAGGTAGATAGTTCATTAACGACATATTTATGTAGAATGGATAATGGGTCGTCACTGTTGTACGCCCCATCATCTATATCGCATTAGACCGCCAGCGGTCAAATTTTCCCAATTTAACCGTTAGGTTAAATTGGGAAAATTGACGGATTGCACTCTGAACAACATTATTGAATAACTTAAAATCAGTAATTAACTTACTAGTCCCTAATTCAGTCAAGATTTATAGAGTACATAATTATCTACAGCCGGCTATCTCTGCTGTTGATATAAGTACGTTTTAATTTTAAAAAAATCAAAATTCCAATTAATTTATTCATTTTTAATTCACATTTTTACAATTTTAAATAGTCAAGACCTAACTAGGCTACCGCCTGTTCTAAAATAGACAATTAATTCTCATCGTTAAAGTTTAAGAATTTTGTTTAACATCATCGTACTATAAAATTACCCTAACAGCCTACATAAAATTCAAAACAAAATGTCATAAAAATATAAACTATTAGTAATAAGCAAATAATTTAAAATATACAAAAAAAACAAAAATAGTCAAAATATCCTTACAAATATAAAATAATATTAATGAATTGTCAAGAAAATTTCAATTGAATGTACTCGTACTTAAATAATCCTTGATAGATTTTATCCCAAGCTTCGCTCGCGTATAGTTTGCAAGATAGAAATGTTCTATAGAAAATAAACATTACGAAATCTTTAAATACAAACTCAACAACAACAAACTCCTCATTTATTACTCTGCACTTAAGCCTATTTGATCTATCGGCATTCAACTGTGGGGCGTAGCAAGCAAAAGTAACATAAACTCTCTGCAGCGCTTGCAGAATAGTATTTTACGCAACATTGCCAAAGCAAAGTGATTTACAAGAAATTATGAAACTCATGACCACCTGAAAGTCCCCACTGTTGTCACAAATAAAGCAAAACTAAACCTAACATTCTGAACGATTGGCATCCCATTCGAATTCCCTCGCAGATGAGCTGCTTAATCAATCCAGCATGGTTTACAGATTAAAGAAAAAACAAGTCATATAGAAATGGGAATCGAGACGCGATTGATTATGGTCAGATGACCGATCTCAAATCTCCTTAGAAAAGTTTAAATATGTACTGTGTTTTTCCACTTCCTCTCAGAATCATACCCCATAGAATGCCATGACAAACGGTCTTGAGCCGCCTCCATCCACCTACTTCCTACGAACATGGCTATGTCATCGGTCCATCTCGTAGGGGGGCATCCTATACTGCAACTGCCGGTTCGTGGTCGCCATTCGAGAACTTTTTCCCCCAGTAGTTATCGGTTTTGCGAGCTATATGGCCTGCCCTTTGCCATTTCAAATTGCTAATTTTATGAGCTATGTCAGGGACCTTGGTTGTTCTGCGAATTTTCTCGTTTTGGATTCTACTACGCAGTGAAACTATAAGCAGAGCTCTCTCCATGGCTCTTTGCGCGACTTTGAGCTGTGTATGAGGCCAATAGTTAGCGACCACGTCCCAGTGTCATCACAATGATATAGGGGAGAGCGCGGGAATCGGAGCCTACTAAGGAAAATGTTGATAAAAACCATATTTGTTTACTTTGTTATAATTTTTAATTAGGAAATTACACCTCATTTATTTAACTATATTTTCATCATAGTTTAAATCAACTATAGCCATCCATTAAGGTAGATAATTAAGGTACAATAAAGATTTTACAAAAAAAGACAATCGCTCCCATACATGCGGGTAATGAGAGCCCATTTAACGCTCATATGGGAAATGAGAGCCATAATATTTCATTCTTCCCAAAAATATAGCTAAACATATTTAAAAAGCAAATCTTAGTTGTTAATACAAAGAACTATTTGTAACACAAATAAAAAAACAACTCAAACAAAACGAAGGCATAAAGATCAAAATTATTAAAGGCTCCCATTACCAGCTGACCACCATTTTTAAAAGTAATAACACAAATATCTTATTTGACTTTCAATCACAATTTAACGAATGGCACTTGAAAGAAGACGAATTTAGGTATGTAATAAGCATAGACGGGTCCCATCAAACTTGCAGAAGGCAGATTTGCAGACGGCAATCTTGCAGACGGCATTCTTGCAGGCGACAGTTTTGCAGAAGGCAATCTTGCAGAAGGCAGTTTTGCAAATGTCAAACTGACGTTTCGAGGGTCGGCATTTTTGCAGACGGCATTTTTGCAGAAAATGAAGTTAGAAGCAAAACATCGTATTTAAAATTTAGTGTCACCAGAGTAGAAATCGACAAAAGCCGCGTTTTCATATGTCAGGGTAGATAAACCAGTCCACTTCTTTGAGTGTCCTCTCCATCGCGGATCTCAGCAATCAACTTTCGATTTTAGGGAAAGAAAAACCTAACCTAACCTAACCTAACAGAAAAACTTAAAACATTTTTTTTAATGTTTAGTTTGATGTACTGAATCATCCACTACAAGGATGCCGGTAATTACCTAATGTCACTTCGATTTTAGGGAAAGAAAAACCTAACCTAACCTAACCTAACAGAAAAACTTAAAACATTTTTTTGTTTAGTTTGATGTACTGAATCATCCACTACAAGGATGCCGGTAATTAAATGTGGAGAGGTAAAAATATTCACCACTTTAATTTACCCTGACATGATAATTTGCTACTTCTTTTTCTAAATTTAAAATTAATAACATATGACCGCTTTACTACTTTATTTTTGGTTTGTAAAATAATATAAAATTATTTTATTCATGTAATCATGTCCTAATGCGCCATTCTCAAACGTTGCTAACTTCGGGTTTGTATGCAAGTTTGCTTTCTGCAAGAATGCCGTCTGCAAAAATGCCGCCTGCAAGGTTGCCGCCTGCAAGGTTGCCGCCTGCAAGGTTGCCTCCTGCAAATCTGCCCTCAACAGATTTGGAACTGTCAAAAGTGACATTTGTGCAAGACTGCCGCATGCAAAACTGGCGCCCCCCGCATAAACATAATACAATACGATTGTATCTTCATGCTTACCTGGACGCTGGCAATCGGCAGTTTATTATAAGCGCGGAGCGAAAAACACACAATCGTCCCTCGTGACACAACTCAGGGCACTAACGAAACGACTCGTGCGCGTCAGGCGAACTTTCTCGATGGTTGATGGAAACGGCCGTATGCATAGGTTTCGTTCAATTTCCATCGCTCCCATTACCCGCCCGCTCTCATTAACCCGCAATCCCCTATACAGCGAGAAAAAATGTATGGTATTTCTACAGCAACTAGATATCAAAGTCTAATAAATTGACGTCAGACGATGAGTTAAATAGAAATTTCCTTATATCTGCGATGTTTCAAGTCTTCTCTCCCATTAATGGAATTTAATGTAATAACATTTTTTTCTTTTTTTTTACAGACCTTGCAATTATGCCAATACCGCGTGAATGTGATCGTCCAAACATGTCCAGCTCTCCAAGTGGCCAGCGATGTCCTCGAGCATTGTCCAAATGGTTACGTGTGGGGCGCCAGCTGCTATTTCCGATGCTTGAAACACAACGGAAAACTAAACGGCAACCAGAGGATAAGCTGCAATCACGATTTAACCTGGAATAGCGATCCACCAGCTTGCGAAAGTAAGCTACTATTCTGATTTTACCGGTATTTATCCGCTCGGGCGCCAATAATGCCTGTGTAGTGCAGTCACTTTAGCAAAAAATGTGGGTAAATCTCGGAATGAGAGATAATAAGCTGGAAACTCGTATACACCTTCATTTTGGCGTTCTATAAGTTGTCTCAAAAGTCTCATAAAATCTCGTGTCTGAGTCGAAAGTTATTCAAGGTCAAAGGTCACCAAAATTGGTTTTTCGCGATTATTTAGGTTTCTATGGCTCCAATGATGTTAATTAACATCTACGATAAAAAATGTAGACCGGAATATCCGTTTACCTATATTATTTATTTCGATTTGACTTGTTCGTTTCAGCAATATGTCATCAGTATTACAAAGAAAGATTTATGTTCTCCTCTCGACATACGACAGCATGTCCAAAGTAGCAACTGGCAATACTCAAACGGATTGCGGCTGCCACTTTGGAAGTTTTGTTTGCTTCAATTGCTTTGATTCTTTTCATATTTATTATCCGACTGATCCGAGGCCTAATGTTTTGCAACAAATGTTTTGCACAACTAACTAATGATTTGCGACAAATTTTGTATCAAACTTTTTTTTATGCGCTCAACCGTTTTTGAGATAGAGGGCGGAGGGCGAAGAGCGCGAAGCGCTCAGCCATACCTATGTATATACTGTAATGCAAGGTCAACTGTGAATCTCGGTAAATAATACTCTGTATACAGTTATTAAATCATTTAAATATCATTAGCAATGAATAATTCGTATTATTTATTAGCTGAAACATTGTATTTAATAACGTTTTACATATGTATATCTAATATATTCATTTAATAGTACTTACCTACCTACTTTGTGTTATTAAAAACTCATGAAATAAAATACTTATTATATATCTTAATAATATATAATTATTTATTTAAAATAGATTTTAGGTAAAAAAGTAATTAACCATATTGTCTTTAAATGTGTAAAACCTTCAATACTTATTTTTCTATTAGGTTTATAACTGGGAAGGCGGAACTCTATAACAGGACCTTTTTCTTTGAAATCTATACCTGAGAATGCAGACCCCTAATAATACGACTTTCTTTATTTATAATTAGATCTTGAGACAGATGTTCCTTTGTTTCGTTTAGATCTCGGCAACGACGAACGTACAATATTGAAAATTATGGCCGATTTGTGTTTTATTTGTTAGAAGTCACTTTTAGAAGTCACTTTTGATTCTGTTAATGTATCAACAACTGCAAGTATCGAAAGAAATGACGGTTACATAGACTTCTTAAATACTTTAACCTCTCCGATTGTGCATGTTGAGTGTTGAGTTTGATTTAAAAAACTGTGTTTATTATGTGGCCTAACAGCTGATGGAGCAGCAGAGTCAAGAAAAACGAAAGTACGATCAGTAACGTAAGTACTCTGGAATTTAAAGATAATGTCATCAAAGAGCAGAAAAACAAATGGATTCCTTAGGAGAATTAGTCAAAGATCGTGTACTTTACGAGTATAACTTCATCGCAGATGAAGCAAAGTACCGTACCGCTTGGTATACTCATTTCTTGAATCGAGCACCATCTACTGAGAATAAGCCTCGCCGTATTTTCACGCTAGTGGTCACTTTTTATATGCGAAAACTGCTCATTTATATCTTCAAGATATTATGAAATTGGAAAATATATCGGATAGAAAGACTTTTGAGAACTTTAAAAATGGATTCTTCACTGTAAAACGAACAGAAAAAAACAATTCTGGCGCATGGGCGGATATGGTAACCGAATAAAGTCTTATGAACTCTGTGAAGACAAAAGGGGGAGTATCTCGAGGTCGAAGTACCCAAGAAAGTGTTTTATATAACAAGGTTTATGCTATGTACGCTACAAATACAATATTTGTGAAGAAATTGAGAAGTTTTGTAACATTTCGTTATAATCTGCTAAACAATACGTTGATGCAAGAGATTTAAAAGAAAAAAGAGGTAACATTAAATGTTTAAAAATTTGTAAATTTTCACCACTTCAATTTAAATTGTAAGAACTATAGGTACAGCTGCTAAATAAAGAAAAAAAATTATATATTTCCTTGTTTTATTTCTATTTAAAATCTACTTTCAATAAATTAATATAAAATTAAGATATACAATAAGTATTTCATTAAATGAGTTTTGAATTACACAAAGTACCTAGGTAAGCAATATTAAATGAATATATTAGATATAAAATGTAAAATGTTATTAAATAACATGTATTAACTAATAATAATGCGAAATATTCGTTGTCATAATTTAATGATTAAATAACTGTATTCAGGGCATTATTCGCCGAGATACACAGTTGATCTTGAATTACAGTATATGGCTGAGCGCGGCGCGCTCCCCGCCCTCTATCTCAAAAACGGTTGAGCGCATAAAAAAATGTTTGGTACAAAATTTGTCGCAAATTTTATGCTCTATAATTTTTATCGTAGATATTAACAGCATTGGAGCTATAGAAACCTAGATAATCGCGAAAAACCGATTTTTGTGACCTTTGACCTTCAATAACTTACGACGCAGACACGAGATTTTATGGGACTTTTGAGACAACTTATAGAACGCCAAAATAAAGGTGTATACAAGTTTCCAGCTTATTATCTCTCATTCCGAGGTGAAACCCTAATTTGACTGGACTAGTGGGCATTTTGCGTCGTTTGACAGATCCGCGCGTAGCCCTTTCGGCCGGCCCCCACATATATTATATACATTACATAATATACATGGCTAACAAGATTAATTATTTGGTAACAAGAGGAATTCATAAAAAAAGGATATTATTAGTATTTATTCACAAAATCGACCAAAATGTTCCGGCGCAGCTTTTTGCGTGCGAAGGCTGGCTTCTGACCGGTTAAGCAATTTAGCAAACTCTTCTACATTGACGATGTTTCACCCCACTATAATCACACTGATTCCGAATATGTAAAATCTTTGCTCTATACCTATAAATAAGCGAGAGAAGCGTAAACACCTATATGGAGGTAGGTTAAGTTAGTTTTTTTTAACCTTCATAAACAACTATTCGGCGGTAGGTTAAGTTAGTTTTTTTAACCTTCGTAAACACCCATTTGGCGGTAGATTAAGTTAGTTTTTATATTGTAAAAATATGACAGTCAGCTAAACTGCATACATTATACTTTACCTATTGATTCACCCTGTAAGACGGGTGTTACACTGTTCAGTCTGGCATTAGTTCAGTCCGCGACCTTGGATCATGAATTGACTGATGGACTGATAGAAATGATTAAAATGTATGAAAATCCATCAGTTCAGTCCATCAGTCAACACGATAAACGATCAGTCTCCCGTCAGTCTGACCAAGGTCACGGACTGAACTGATGCCAGATTGAACGTGTACCCCGGTTTGAATTTGCAGAACCCTTGATTCTCAGGAAGGCGCGAGCGTAATGAGTGAAACGAACGACAATCTCGCCTCTTCTTCTTTTTACACGACTGCCCAACCAAAAAGGAATGTAATGTATTCAGGGGCCATCTATGTATGTTTTCCGTTTCTTTATTCTACCAGAACTTCCAAACGCTTGGACCGATTTAGAAATGCGTAGTATTGTTAGAACCGGTATGTCCTATTCCGAGTGTCATAGGGTACCTTAACTGTCCAAATATCAAGTGAGTAGATGTCTAAATGTCCAAATGTCAATAAATTAACATAAATAGATGGTGCTTAGTGTCAAATGAAAGGTCTGATTGAGTACTTTCCGGAAATATACATGTATCTATATTGATAAATACATAAACCACAAATATCTCATAATGAATATGTACATAAACTAGAAATATTTCATTAAAAACCCGTAATAAAATAATTATGAATACTTCACTTTCTGTAACAGCCTTCGTGTTTTTTATTCTTTTTTAATATATTTACTTGTTTAAACCTTCATAAACACCTATTGTTAATATTACGGAGTCAGCTACACTGCATACATTCTACTTGACCTATTGATTCACCCCATTAGGGGTTGAATTTCGCAGAACCCTCGATTCGCAGGAAGGCGCGATAGTGAAGAGTGAAACGTACGATATCCTCGTTTATTCTTCTTTTTATGATGTGGCAATGCACCCATGCAATGCGTGTTGAAGATTTATGCCAGTAGTTAATCCTGGTATAGACCGCGCCAAATTTCTCGGTCCCTCGCCCACACGCTCAAATCACACTATTGAACCCCAATGTACTGATACCAAAAAGGGATAGATATCTTTTAAAGGATGTCGATTTCTATCCATTTTTGGTTTCATTGCAATGGTGTTCAAAAATGCAATACATACCTACGTTATAAGCATGTGGACGAGGGACCGAGACATCTGTCGCGGCCAGTAGCAGCTATGATTTTCATGTTTGGATAAAAGATTCATCAGTAGATATTTGATATATTAAAAATCAATCAAACTAAACACAAAATCATATTTGAAAAATTACTTTTAAAAACCTGAGTTGTTTATGGATATATAGAATTTTAGACTCCCACTAAGCAGTGCAGGATTTACTTACGTATAAGCTAAACAAGCTATAACTTAGGGCCCCTACTTTCTTGGGAGCCCCCAAAAAAATGTCCTTATCAAGTCTAAATGCACTGCCAATAAGCCTAGATATCCTGGACATGTCTATGTTTAAAAATCTGGAGAAAATTAATGACGTCACAACACCTGACAGTCTTATATGCAGAATGATAAAAGGAGACCTCTCCTGAGACAGAGTAAATAGAGAACGAGCTCATTTCAACTCATCGCGCTTTTCCAAGTGACGCGGACTCTGTTGCACTTGCTTAAACCCAAGAGAATTTCAAAATCATCTATTTTTTTTATCAGGTAACGACTGGTGTGATCCGCCGACAGCACCAGACAACGGCAGACTCGACTGCAACACGCCAAACATCGACAATGAAAATGACGTCACAGACGGTACATTCCCTGAAGGAACTGTCTGTAAAGCCCAATGCAACGCGCATTTTGTCCCGCGACCGAAAGTAGCGAAATGTTTGCGAGGTTCCTGGACAACGGTGCCAGCTTGCCGCAAACGGCTGCACCGGAGACGGCGAAGACATCCGCAGAAGCAGCGAGTTTCGCATAAGCCGTGATGCTATTATATCCTAAATAAATAGTACTTAATTCATTGTGATGTAATTAAATAATATTATATATTTTTAATCAAAATAAAAAAAATACTAGCGCCACCTATCGGTAGTTTTATGAATTATGTTAAAAAGGTCGCATTTTAGTTCGACTGTCTGCTGCTAGATTTGGCTGCCGGTTTTTTCCTTACGCTGGCGACACTGCTTCGGTTTGCATTCGAAAATCAACGGTTAAAAAGTGACAGATAACCGAATGGCGATTCTGGTGTAAATTTATAACTTACAAATTGTAAGTATTTTAGTTTTATTTTAGTAGTAGAACGCGTCTTTTCGAGTAGGTTGAATTCTAATATACCTACATGCTTTTGTCTGGTTAGGTTTATAAAATCGCTTATAACAAACGATGGGTAATCTAGCCAGCAAACCAGTGGCCGATGAATCGCTTTCGGATGATGAAAATTTCGTGGAATATTACGAACAGCCGATTACACCTATGGATCCGAGGTCCCCCACTCCAGACATTCTGCGGACGCCTCTAAAGGTAAGGTTTTATATAACGGAAGAGGCACAAAATTTTGCAAAGTTCACAAGCTTTCTGAAACTGTTGTAGCGCGTCCTGGAGTTAGCTAAGGTAATTATACCATTCACCGACGTAACTATTTTATTTGAAACTATGATTCCCGCTGTGCCCGCTGCTCTTGGATGCCGGCTGTACATGTGACCTGTGGGTAAATTTTGAGTAGCATGTCTGGTGTTCCAAACAATAATGGTATCAGATCTATCGTATGTAGTTAGATTAAAACAAAAAGGGTACATCGAGGATGTGGAGGGTCATGATGACCCTGTATTTCATTTATATTTTTTAAGTATATATTGTTATTTTTTAACAAAGTGTGGGAAGTAAACTTACGAATTAGTCAGTAATTATTGGATTTGCATTCATTCTATTATACGAAAAGCCTAAAAAATAAGAAAAATACATATTAAGAAAAATCTACAATGACAAATATTCTTATTAGTATTTCGACGTTTTTGGTAAATATTTGTGTGATCAAACATGTTTCATAACAAAAACGGTAATAAATGAGTGTTATAAGCTATTAGTCATCTCTCGACGTAGCACGTTGTTGACAAATATACTTTACATCCTTTGCACACGTGTGCTATCTTACAATGTTTGGCAAAGGGGCACTCTTGGCACCTTTTCCGTACACTTAGGAAATAAGTTCCTGTGAAGAATCTCCACTGAATTCTCTGATTCTCTTACGCAAAGTGCTCGGCAATTGAGGTATTTCTTTTCGGGCATTTAAGTGTTCGCTGGTGAGCATACAGCCCAGCGTTTTGATGAAATTACGACGTTTTTGGGGTCTTATTTGTATTTAAACGGTGAATAATATCAGCATTTATGCCAGCCATATACAAAATTGCATAGAACACCGTCAAAAGCCATTTTTTTGAATCGCGGCTTACATTATATGTTGCAGACAGCTCGTCTGCAACGTCTACACCTTTTGTTGAGTTGTAAAGAATGTTTATACCTGTGTTTCTTTTTCTCCCCAATCGATTAATAGTTTAAAGTATCGTGCTGTAGGCTTGACATTAGTAAAACGTTGGCACAAAAGTAATACGTCGCGTTTGTGGAAGGGTCAAAATTACCCTATTTGCGTTCGCGCACATGTATCTCCTCGCGCAGATGGTGGTCAAACTGAGCCGTGGCATGCAGAGGAAAGGGGAGTTCAATAGCTCCAGCTACTGAGAAGTTCGACAGCGTACGATTGCGGGACAAAAAACTGCACGCAAAACAAAACGGGCAGGGTCAAATTGACCCTACCACATCCTCGCCGGGTTAAGATATGGAACCCTCTTCTATGAGTAAAACTCGCACTCTACCTGTTTTTTGCATTTGCCGTAATTACATAGCGAAGACGACCAGCTCTGTCTTTAGGAAAATGAAGAAGTCTCTTCCTTGCCCCACGTCTCTACTACAGTAAGTACTTGTGGTCACAGCACGGTTGCTACTCCACCGGGTTTGCACCTACTGAATCCTCACCCTGCTGGATCCTCGCCCCGCCGAGTCCACACTCCGCGCAGATCGCTTAAATTAGGCTGAGGTGCCTCCTTTGACCGCCGACACTGGGTCAGATTGCGTTTCTTCTAACTAAAATTGAAATTAGTTCATGCTAGCGAGATTGGGCAATACATTAGAGCGGAATATAAAATGAATGGTTGTCACTGTTTCCGCATAAAACTACCAATCGAACATAAAGTGCCATAATCTAAGGCCGGACAAACTGAGAAGTTCGACAGCGTACGATTGCGGGACAAAAAACTGCACGCAAAACAAAACGGGCAGGGTCAAATTGACCCTACCACATCCTCGCCGGGTTAAGATATGGAACCCTCTTCTATGAGTAAAACTCGCACTCTACCTGTTTTTTTGCATTTGCCGTAATTACATAGCGAAGACGACCAGCTCTGTCTTTAGGAAAATGAAGAAGTCTCTTCCTTGCCCCACGTCTCTACTACAGTAAGTACTTGTGGTCACAGCACGGTTGCTACTCCACCGGGTTTGCACCTACTGAATCCTCACCCTGCTGGATCCTCGCCCCGCCGAGTCCACACTCAGCGCAGATCGCTTAAATTAGGCTGAGGTGCCTCCTTTGACCGCCGACACTGGGTCAGATTGCGTTTCTTCTAACTAAAATTGAAATTAGTTCATGCTAGCGAGATTGGGCAATACATTAGAGCGGAATATAAAATGAATGGTTGTCACTGTTTCCGCATAAAACTACCAATCGAACATAAAGTGCCATAATCTAAGGCCGGACAAAATGTTTTCAAACTAATTCAGATGGTTTTATGTTTGGCAGGTAGTGTTTGTGCGGGAGAAGACGTATTAGAATACACCGCAGGAGTGCAAAGGGGGACTGAGTGAATGCGTAAGCGGAATAGAAAGAGATAGCTGCATATGACACTCCCTCTATCCTTGTCTAGTTGAACATGCGCGTTTATCCATAGCATAGCAGACTTATGGCGTCGAAGCGTTGCCATAGTGATATATTTACGCATGTCCCGTGCATGCGCGACTAAACATGGGTAGAGGGAGTGCCATATGCTGCTGTCTTTCTATTTCGCTAACGCATTCTCAGGCTGGTTGTGCGGTCTAGTACTTATAAGCCTATGACTTTTAACGCACTGCTCTGTCTCATTCGCATGAACCATTTTCTGACATTATTTCACGAAGTAACGAGATCGAGCCCACTGTAGGTTGTATTAGGGTTCTATAAATGCAAATAAAGAAGAAACCCCGTCGTTAGATAACATTATCTGGCGGGTGCGAATTCGATGGGTGCACATTCGTCGGTGGGTTATAATACGCCTTTAATCTCTTTAATATGTCTTGTTCTCTTGTTTTCTCTCGGTTTTTGGCCCCACAAATATAATTACTCATTTCACAAAACCTTTCGAAGCCATTTCGCCAAATACTGAACTGTTTTCTCCCTCCACAGATTACATCAGCAAACGGATCGCCCATCACCAAAAACGTGGATTTGAACAAAGCGCTAGATAATTACAATCCCGCCGTTGTTTTTGCCCGAAATCCGATTTTGTCAACTATCATACGAAATCATCTGCTAGAATTTGATCCAAGGTCGCCCACAGCGGATTTCGAAAGGACTCCGCTCGATAAACTGACATCATCAGCTGGTATTAGCGCTCGCCTGAACACCGAAGAATACAACGATTCGCTCGGTTACATATCGACAAACGAGTCGATGGATGAGGAAGAGAACGCCGGTTTAATCGCTCGGAATCTGATTGACGGTTTTGCAAATATATCCGTAAACGACAGTTTTAAAAATGCCGAGGAATGCGGCAGCAACAACAGTAATATAAATTGCCACGAAGGTCAGAAGTATATTGAGACCAATTTCGATTACGTTGCATCTCGACTGGAAATTGATTTGAAAGACGTTAAAGATCCGCGATCCCCGTCGATCGGTATCGATCGCACTCCAATCGTTCTGCAAAAACCCGAATCTCCTATTTGTATTAAAACAGTAGAACAAACGCCGAAGGAAGTGAAGACGGCGATAGGCGATGCGCTTTTAATATATGAAGATGACGGTTTGGAGCAGCCGTCGACGCCGCAGCGGGTGAAAATGAGCAACGGCGAGGCGCGCACTCCGTTGTCGTGCGTGAAAAACAAGACCGACGCAATTAAAACAGCGTCTGAAAAAAGCAACTCGCGTAAAGTATCAAAAATACCACGTCCGCAGCAAAGACTGAGAGAGAAGAATATGCGACTCAACAGCCCGAGATTAATCACGAAACTACAAACTGCAAGCCTGTCTCGAAATCCTGAAATCCGCAGAAAGACAATGAAAGAAAGGTCATCTTGGGGTGAAGATCACAGCGTTGTCCTTTAAATTGTTCGCTATAGATACAGCATCAAATCAACAGTGTTCTTTTTTTCTGGCTTCCATATTTTGACTTATTTCTGATTATACACAAATTACTTAATAAAAATAAAACCAAGATTTTTGTTTACAATGGTTTCTATTTAACTAAATCTAAATTAACATTGTACAACATACACAAAAAATGCATTATATTTAGGTATAGATAATATAATTTACCTATGCTAACATAGAAGAAATATCTTGCCATTGTAACAATAAAATTTTAATTCCGAAAATTCAAGGAATATCAAATTCTTACGAGTATTGTGTAGGATGGTGCAAATTAATGGAATCATAGCTATTTTTTTATAGTAAAATCATCTATTGCTTGTGAAATTATACAATTACCATTTTTGACCAAAAGATGAGGCTCAGTTTTTTGCCGGAGAAGGCTGCCTTCAGACCGGTTAATAGAAAGTATTGTATATAAATAAAACCTTTTTCCAATTTTCTGTAGTCCAGCTGGCATAATTTCTGGCTCAGCAGCCTCTGCTTCTTCATACAATCGGTTAGATTTTTTTTTTTTTTTTGTAGTTGAAAAGCCCTTCTACCAGATTATCAAAGTCTCCTTCGGACAATGAAGTTGTGAGTTATTACACCAGGTGCTGCTAAGTCCTGTCGCAGCTTGTGATTTGTTTTCCATGAGTAAAACTTGCTATTCTGAAGCAAAAAAACTGTCATCTCTCGGTGTCAACTTTCTGTTTCACCCACAGTAGCCTAATCTCTTCGCTTTCACGGAATTCGTGTCTGTTATACGCCCGCTATACTAGTTGGCCAATGTTGGGTCATATCGCTAAAAAGGAAGCAGTCAGCACCACTGTGACGTGTGAAGAATGTATGGGAAGGAGCAAGAGAGGCATAGGCAATGGCACATATGTTGGCTAACTTATTATGAAGCGGGCTTCACGTAAAAATCTTACTTTTTGCTTGCCCTCTGACTCACTCCACAGTATTCCACACTCCTTGGCAATGCCTCGGGTCATAGAAGTGTGTTGACCCGTGACAATTTTTGCGCAAATTGTTTACACAAAATGACTACACAGCACACAGCTTTAGCCAGTTGGACGCCAACAATACCTAAAGGCATTTTGCGTCTTTTGACAGATCCGCGCGTAGCCCTTTCGGCTACGCGTGGCCCCCATAATATGGGGGCCACGCGTATCTGGCCCCTATATAATATATATTATATAATATATAAACATCCATGACTAACAAGATTAATTATTAGATAACAAGAGGGAATTCATGAAAAAAATATATTGTAATGATATCTACAAAATTGACCAAAAAGTTGCGGTGTAGTATCTTGCGCGCGAAGGCCGGCTTCCGACCGGTTAAAAGACAAAACTTTAAAAATCTCGTAGAATTTCCAAATGACGTTACTCAAAAAGCACAGGAATTGGTTGTATTGAGAGCTCTCAAGTAACGTTCAGTGTTGCAATATGCAAAAAACGAAAAATCACAATGACCCATTAATTTGCACAATACTGCAGGAACATCCCTAATGTTAAATATAAATTTGGAGTTTCACCTAACTGTTGGATAATCTAGGCGTCTAGGACAATATTACAGAGAATAATATTACACATTTTTTTAGTGCCAATAGATTCCTGGAATGCAAGGATTCTATCTTTTTGGGAAAGTATTTAGGAAGTGCGGTCATTTTCGAGACTTGTATTCCAGGAATGGGGATCTTTACTGATACTTTTTTTCCCGCTAAAGGGCACTGAGACGACCGGCCCAAGGAGGTGTGAAGTGAGCGACGCACCGCGCGTGGAATATCACTCGCTCGTACGATGTGTGGGCCGGTCGCCGCAGTGATTGCCGCTAGCGCCACCTACAAAAAGTTTTCCGCACACGTCCCCATTAAATAAATTATCATACTCATAGCAAAATGCATAAAACTTCTTTAGAATTCTGAATGTAGAACATCACAACCGTAGACAATGGCAATCGTTTAGGAATAGATTAAAATTTGACTGGCGACACAGCAGTACTTCTGATCTTCGCATTCAGGCATCGAGATCCCCGTAAAACTGGTAAAATCAATAAAAATATTATATCATTTTGGCATTTCAGTTTTTGTGACAGTAAATAAAAATCCTATAAACTATCAAATACTTTTCAATTTGTACATAACACTTACAATTAAACGGGATACAATCTTCACAATCTAAGTTACTAAAAATAGATACATAAAAGCAGATCTGAATTAAGGATTCGTTGGGATCAGAAATTAGTCACTAAAGAAAAGAACTACTAAATTATCACAACCTGGGAACAATGACATACAGATTTTCTTGGTCATGCTTAGGTGTTACAGTGTTAGTGGGAGTAAACGTACAATAGGCAATCCCATTCTCGACTGAGGGGTTTTATTCGGAATTCGTACATCCTGCTAAAAAAGGAAAGTGCCAATTAGTATAGACGGAAAAATTTCAAAAATGCACTCTGCACTCAAATAGGTATACCCAAAATGGTCAAAATCCAATATTAAAATGTTTTATACCTTGATCGACCTTTACGTTGCTGAGTACAAACTCTTTCAGCTGTCCGTAGGCCTTGTCAACATTGTCATTTTCGATTAGAATGTGGAAATTTCCAGGAACACTTCCTGAAAATTAAAAATATGATCTTAATATATCAAAAACAATCTCAATTTCCATATTTTTATTATTGAATTATGGAAATTACTTGTTTCAAATTTCACAATTATCTTGCAGAAGAAAAATACAAACTAATAGTGAAATCTCGCTCGGATATTTCCCGAATCTTCATTTTTGCAACCAATAGGAAATCAATGTGAAGCCACAGTATACCAGACAGTAGCTTCTCTTAGAACAAAATTGAAATCAAAGCGAATACTTCAAGAGTCGTAAGGGCTCGGATATGGCTGCCAGATGTCCCGCTACTCGGCCCCCGCAGATATACAACGTTCGAAAAGGTCACCAGCCTTTACCTGCGCATAATGCTAGCCAAAGGCATTCGTCGGGACGTACCCCTCTGCCCACATTCCACTCACCCTCTTCCCGCAATGCCCTGTAGCTCAAGAGTAAAGCTAAGGGTTGGTATACTGTGGTGAAGCAGTGTTGAAGGATAGTTGAAGAGGTTGAAGATGGTGAGGATCCGCCGCCAATACTAACCTTTTTGAAGGCATATGTGTGGTTTGAACCAATGAAGGCGTTTTTGTATTAGCATAAATAAGTGAAACTTAGAAAAATATCATTTTGTAGCACAGAAAAAACAAACTTTACTGTGGGACTTTTTAAAAAAATATTTTTTTTGTTTTTTATCTAATAATTTTTAGATTTCCCCGTGGTAATTTTATCTACTTCATTTTTTATGGATTTTTTTATGCCAGTATGTAGTTCTTGTATGATATACTATGTAGTCTTTGTATGATGTACTATGTAGTCTTTGTATAATGTACTATGTAGTCTTTGTATGATGTACTATGCAGTTTTTGTATGATGTACTATGTAGTCTTTGTATGATGTACTATGTAGTTTTTGTATGATGAACACTTAGTTACTGGAATTACTGTTATTTTAAACTTCCCATCGCCTATTCCTGCATCGACTATTTTCCTGCATGTTTTTTTTTGGTCCGTTCAAAAATTATAGAATTTTCACTGTTTACAACTTAAATATGCCACATATTTTTACCACCTGACTCATTCTCGGGAAGTTTTAAATAGTCATTGTAAATTAGAAAATTACCATAATCCAATTCGTGCCGAGCGACATTCAATCTCTTCTGTAACGATTCCTCATTTTCAGTGTTTCTTCCGCGAAGCCTTCGTTCCAATTCGTCCATAGATGGTGGCTTCACAAATACCAGAATCGGATTAAAGTCCATGTTTTTGACCTGTTTCACTCCTTCGACGTCAATGTCCAAAACGCACACCTTTCCCTGGCCTTGAACATCTTCAACCGCTTTCTTACTGAAATCAAAAAGGTAATCTGTATGCGTCTTTTGAACTAAATCTTAATCAGAAGTGGCCGACAGTGCAGTTTTGAAATTTTAAGTATTGATTATATAGCGTATTAAATTGCTCAATGTCGTACTATAATTTGGCAACCAGGATTTTACTAAGAAACACAACATATAGATGGCACTCCTAGTTCCAAAAATTTATTAATCTCTTATTATGTTCAATATGGCGACTTTCGTGGTATAACAGTATGGCGAAGCACTGTAGAGGGCGCTCTAAACACACCTACGGTATAAAATAATAATGTAATAACAAACGAATTTTGAAATCATAGCTCTTATTATTTTAATATTATTTACATAAAGATGTTAATTTATAATTTGGTATACAGGTTTCAATACGCAATAATTACGCACTTTAATTTTCAGATAGACTAATAGATGGTATTCTATCTCTCCGTATTATTTCTATGATTTAATCAGCCTATATAAAAAAATGTGATTGATTGTCCTAACAATTGAATGTTATTTTATTGGTTAAATTATTGGGATTTTATAATCAATTCTTCCTTTATTAAAAAACCATTCTTTACCAATGTTAATAAAGATCACCAAATAAATTTCTATTAGTTTGGCCACTATCTGCTAAGCCGTCAATGCTATCAGTGCCACCTGTATTTCACCATTTTAGAAGGGTTGCCAAATCGTACAATGGAGTTGAACAATATTATACCATGTATAATCAACGCTTTGAGTCTCATATGATTCATTCTCATGTGCCAAAATATTTTTTCAAAAATAAAACAACCTGCAATCGTCAAGGCGAATGAAATGATTTTGTGAATGTTTGCTAGTGTTCTAGTTAAATTAATACTTGATATATTGTTTACTTTGACTTTAATTTTTATGTGACTGGTAACTCAATTTTTATAATTGAGGCCATACAAACATACTTGTAAAAGGCTAAAACCTAATTCTGCTAATAATGTTTCACTTACTTGCGCAAGTATATATGGTGAAACTATCAAATGAGGTCAAAGTATTGGTTTGAAAAATCATCACCTTTTAACAAATTGCCAACCAAAATAACGAAATGACTCAAAGCGATATGAATAGACTGCACAAACAATTTCTATTTACTCAGATTAATGAACTCTGGCAATGATCCAACTGCTGACTGGTCAATAGCGCCCATTCATAAGCATCTATTAGTCTTTGGGATAAGTGGACACACCCAAAATTAATAACCATGATAATAAACAAATAAAAAATAAATAAACGAAAAAAGACTCGGCTTCCATTCAAACCTTAATTAAAATTGAAACTAAAATCTGCATAATATTTTAAAGAACAGCTTTTAAATCATCTTTAATTTCTATGGTTTAATGTTAATTGAATGATTTTAATATGTATATAAATAAAAATAACATTTTAGCCACTATATTCAAAAGAAAGCCACTATATTTAAAAGATACATTAAATTTTATTTATAATAAATACGGATATTTTGCTATCTTTGCAGGGAGAACGGTAGAATTATAAGGTTTCCCTTAATATATACAAACGGAGCTACCATGGAATTCATCGACCGGAATCGGGCCCATCATTATACTTCTCTCCTCTTATACTACGACTCCGGACTAACGACTGGCTGTGGTAGGTTTAGGATAGCTGTCTTGCCACATGTGAGCGCTAGCCTTACCACCTATTCACTCCTCTCTTCGAAACCTATAATTATATTAACCGGTCAAATGTTAACAATAGGCATTTTACATAGTTGACAGATCAATGCTTGGCCCCTTTGGCCGCCCCGCGTATACATTATATAAATATATAATATGCATGACTAATAAGCTTTATGAAATCGAAGACTATCGCGGTTGTTTGACATTATAAATAGGATAGAAAACGAATTTACCGCGTGAAATTTGTAGGACCCGACGTTTCGGTGACGTTGCAGCCGCCGTTGTCAAGGGTAAACTGAAGAGCTGTCAGTCCGTTGTTTTGCGGGTAGGCCGCAAACCGCTGCCGCCACTGCGTAGGTTATAACGGTGGTGGGGGGCCGGGCTCGGAGCGCGGGAATTTTTAAAATCCGTCTTGCACACAACACTCACTGTATCCTGTTTTACGTCTTTGCGTTCGGCGTTCGGCGGCGGGAACATTTTAAGAAGAGGGTTCCACGTAGAAGAGAGTTTGTAGCCGTCATCTCTATTGAAGTTCGGAGTTCTTCTTATTTCAATGGCTTCCCGGATCATGCGAGGAAAGTAGAATTGTTCCTTCGATAGAACAATGGGATTTTGAAACTGCATCCAGTGGTTACTTCCGCTATCCAATATATGTTCGCAGATCGCCGATTTTTCTCGCTGAACGTTTTTAACAGCTTTGATGTGTTCTGTCAGTCGCGTGGCTATGGGCCGTTTCGTTTGTCCAACGTAGGCTAGACCGCAGCTGCATTCGACTTTATACACACCCGGGGTTTGCAGTGGTATTACATCCTTTACAGGCCTCAAAAATCGAGCTATATTTTGGGTCGGTTTGAAGATCGTTTTTATATCGAATCTGTTTAGCATCTTACTTATTCGATCTGTCACGCCCTTGACGTATGGTAAGAATGCTCTTGATCTGCTCGGTTTTTGAGTTTCGTCCGTATTAGATCGTGTGCGTGTCTCGTGATATTTTCCGTATCCATTTTTCCTAAGGACATCATTGACATGTTCCATCTCCTTCGGAAAATGCTCAGTGTCGCATAGATCGCGTGCTCGATTCACGAGCGACGTTTGCACTGAACGTAGATGGTAGGGATGATGGTGTGAGCTTGCATGCAAATATCTGTCCGTATGTGTGGGCTTCCGATATACCGTATCAGAAGCCCACACATACGGACAGATATTTGCATGCAAGCTCACACCATCATCCCTACCATCTACGTTCAGTGCAAACGTCGCTCGTGAATCGAGCACGCGATCTATGCGACACTGAGCATTTTCCGAAGGAGATGGAACATGTCAATGATGTCCTTAGGAAAAATGGATACGGAAAATATCACGAGACACGCACACGATCTAATACGGACGAAACTCAAAAACCGAGCAGATCAAGAGCATTCTTACCATACGTCAAGGGCGTGACAGATCGAATAAGTAAGATGCTAAACAGATTCGATATAAAAACGATCTTCAAACCGACCCAAAATATAGCTCGATTTTTGAGGCCTGTAAAGGATGTAATACCACTGCAAACCCCGGGTGTGTATAAAGTCGAATGCAGCTGCGGTCTAGCCTACGTTGGACAAACGAAACGGCCCATAGCCACGCGACTGACAGAACACATCAAAGCTGTTAAAAACGTTCAGCGAGAAAAATCGGCGATCTGCGAACATATATTGGATAGCGGAAGTAACCACTGGATGCAGTTTCAAAATCCCATTGTTCTATCGAAGGAACAATTCTACTTTCCTCGCATGATCCGGGAAGCCATTGAAATAAGAAGAACTCCGAACTTCAATAGAGATGACGGCTACAAACTCTCTTCTACGTGGAACCCTCTTCTTAAAATGTTCCCGCCGCCGAACGCCGAACGCAAAGACGTAAAACAGGATACAGTGAGTGTTGTGTGCAAGACGGATTTTAAAAATTCCCGCGCTCCGAGCCCGGCCCCCCACCACCGTTATAACCTACGCAGTGGCGGCAGCGGTTTGCGGCCTACCCGCAAAACAACGGACTGACAGCTCTTCAGTTTACCCTTGACAACGGCGGCTGCAACGTCACCGAAACGTCGGGTCCTACAAATTTCACGCGGTAAATTCGTTTTCTATCCTATTTATAATAAGCTTTATTATTGGTTTATAAGAGGGAATTCATGAAAAAACGATATTGTTAGAATTTATTTACAAAATCGACCAAAAAGTTACGGTGCAGTTTTTTGCGCGCGAAGGATGGCTTCCGACCGGTTAAACCACCGTAACGGATTTGTAGTTCATAATAATTTTGCATTTTTTTCTGTCTTATAAATCACTAAATCTGAATTTTTGTATTAGAAATATTAGGCAGAAATTATTTTATTTACTTAAATAATGCTGTTGTTTTACATATATAATTCTCGCCTTTGATCCTTGGTCTTCGAATTCGAGTCTTCTCGTGTGTTTGGCGATAACAACATTACTAAATTAGTGAAAAATATATTTTTGGACTTATTCCTTTAAATACGTATCATATTGGAGAGTAACGGAGTATTGGAGAGTAACGATTACCGCGCACTGCGGTAGAATTCCGTGCGTTTTATTTTCGGAAAATCTGTGAAGTATAACCAAAAATACGATTCTGTGCAATTCCCAAGATCCGGCAATATTGAAGCACGTAATAAGTGGCCGTAGTGATTCAAATGATCTACAAACCCGCATAGACTTCCACAAAAAGTTCTTTACTGGAATCAGCCAGAATGGTACTGGTCTGTGGTATGCCAGTACAGCCATGAGTGATGTGGACTTGAAGAAGTCACTCTTGTAGGGAGATTACGACAGCAACAGTATGGCTCATGCTATTGGCCTTCAATGCCAGAATGATTGGACAACAATTGGGGACTTTTGCATTCTGCCTCCAACGCACTGGAAGGTAATGCTCTATGACTGGATGCCAGAGATGCTGAAATTTTATTTGAATGCCTTTCAGCATGCACTTCCAGACCCCAGTAACCTCGCTCGTTAGAGCTATGCCGAGGATAGTTCATGTCCCCTTTGTAGCAATACCCCTTGCACATCTAGACATATTCTAGCTGGCTGCAAGGTGGCCTTAGATCAAGGACGGTACACTTACCGCCATGACAAAGTCCTCGCTGTTATTCGCGAGGTGTGCTAACAAGGGTTTCACATTACCCTCCAAACCCCTAATACAGTTTGTGCGGGATGGCTCTAAAGGCAAAAAACATTTAACTCAAAACCATTCTCAATAATCGAGAAAGCTTCAGATTGGATTCTGGAGATCGATTATGTCTCTAAGAAGTATAAATTCCCTGAAAGTCTCGGATGCATAACCCTCCATCCAGATATAACTCTTTACTCTCTATCTCGGAAGGTGGCCCTTATTGTAGAATTAACTGTTCCATGGGAATCAGATATCCCAA
The DNA here is from genome assembly GCA_944548615.1 of Micropterix aruncella. Classification (NCBI taxonomy): domain Eukaryota; kingdom Metazoa; phylum Arthropoda; class Insecta; order Lepidoptera; family Micropterigidae; genus Micropterix; species Micropterix aruncella. Next base: position 25,088,151 of record OX155952.1, on the reverse strand, counting down.
AAGACCACGAGTACAAATTAAATAAATACCATGATCTGGCAAATGCCATCACCCGGAACGGCTTCACTGTTCACCTTCACGCGGTGGAAGTTGGCGCTCGTGGCCTGCCAGTCAAATCTGTTTCACCTCTTCAAAGATCTTGGTCTTTCCAGAAAAAAAAACAACTCTTTCCTAGAAAAAAATCTAAAACTGCGATTTCCACATCTCAAATTTTATGGCTTCGAAGGGGGAGTGAATGGGTGGTAAGGTAAACGCTCACTTGTGGCAAGACAGCTGTCCTAAACCTACCACAGCCGGTCGTTAGTCCGGAATCCACCGCTCACCCCCCAGAAGTGTAATAATAGTATTATGATAGGCCCGACTCTGGTCGGTGAATTCCTAGCAGCACCGTTTGTATTTTATTTTTTATTTATGAAAGCGCATACACAACGGAAAGAAAAAACGGTCCGCATTTAAATTCCGTGGATTGCTGCAGATTAGTTGTGGTGCATCACCGGATGGATTTTATCCATACTATAAAGTTATATAGAACCCCGCGCACTGTGGAAATTTTTCTGCAGATCGACGACGGCAAGAGACTTGCGTAGACAACGAATGACTAATAAGTCCAAAAATTTCACCGTAGTGCGCGGACTATAAAAATGCGTTTTTTTCAAACACATCAATTGAATAATGTAGACTACTGACACAAAACTAAAGTAGTATTGTATTGTAAATTTATTTTTACACGACTGTCCAACAAAAAAGACAGTAATGTTTTCAGGGTTCATCTATGTATGTTATCCGTTTCTTTATTCCACTATAAATTCTAAACGCTCGAACCGATTTAGAAGTATGTAGTGTTTTTAAAACCGCTATGTCATACCGAGTGTCATAGGGTACCTTAACTGTCAAAATATCAAGTAAATAGTTGTCTTAATGTACAAATCGCCAAATGTCGATAAATTAACATAAATATAGCGTGTTTCGTGTCAAATGAAAGTCTGATTGAGTACGTTCCGAAAATATATATATGTATCTATATGGATAAATACATAAACCATAAATATTTCATAATAAAAATGTAAAAATAATAATTATAAATAAAAAAAATCACTTTATGTAATGGCTATTGTGTTTTTTATTCCTTTTAATATATTTACTTGTTTCTTTGCTGTAGTTTTAGTTTATGTTAACACTTTAATTGCGTGTATGTACTAATCTAGAGGGTGTTTAAGAAAAACCTACACAAATTTTTTGAGGGATTTGCTAGCTTTCACCTATGGACGCTATGTCCTAATTGTCACGGTTTTTTTTAAAATCATTATTTTTCATTATTACCCAAAATTTTGCAGGTAAGTAAACATAACTTTTTTGTTTATGGTAGTAATAGAACGAAATAACGTGTGTTGTATTCTGCAACGTATTGTTATTCCAAATAAATTATTGTTTGATGAAAATAGTTTCAAGAAAATAACTTATGCGCTTCCAAAGTCTTAAAAATGTGAAGATGTATGAAAATTGTCAAGTTTTAAATTCATTATTAATTTTAAAAAAAGGTATTTTGAACTTGGCTTTATTTTAAAGTATTTTGAACTTAGCTTTAGTTTATAGCTGTTTCAATGACAGGTGACATGTAATAGAAAAAAAACAGTATTTGGTTAAAATAAGAGATAATACTTTGTCAGGGCTGAACACCCACTCTAATGATGAAACCGATTTTTTAAAAATCAGTCAAGGCATGTAATAACAATGCATTCCCGAATAAGACAAAAGTTATTTTCTGCTAATACTACCATAAACAAAAAAGTTATGACGACTTAAATGCAAAATTTTGGGTAAAATAAAAAAAAAACGAAAATAAAATTACTGTGGCTTTTAGGACTATATGTAAAAGCTAGCAAATGGACCCCCCCGATCCACCAAAAAAATGTGTTGGTTTATCTGCCAAACACCCTGTATATCCATCATTATTAGTGGTTTTGCAGTAATCCGGCAATGCTCTGGTCCAATATATGTCGGATTACAAAGAGACCCTATTATTATTTAATCTTTACTCTGTAAACAGAAGTCTTCTAGTGTTGGGGTGGGAGCTCGCCCTTTCACGGAAAGCTATTCTCGTGTATCCCTATGCCGGGGGAGCCGTTCTTTCAACATCATCTGCTCACTTCTCATCACTTACCTCGTTCCATAGGTATTTCCACTGAACGTGGCGTTTTCGATGAACTCTCCTCTGGCGATAGCTGCCTCCATATCGTCCTTATTTGTGAAATGATAGTGAACGCCGTTTTTCTCGCCAGCGCGGGGATTTCTCGTCGTGTGCGACACGCTAAACCCAAATTTATCAGGAAACTCCTCCAGTAGGCGCTTCAGGAGTGTACTCTTGCCGGAACCAGACGGCCCACAGAGCACCAGCGGTCGAGGACCATGGTAAACCATTGCGGAAAAAGCTAAAATTTAAAAAAAAATTACCCATCTCAAACTCATAAAAAAATAGAAGCGACATACTTGCCTCGTGCAATAAAACGTCTAATCATGAAACGTCAACAGAAACACAGTAAATTTAATTAGGTAAAAAAACTGATAAATGGGTCGGTGTTACCAAGCTCGTGACCGAAACTTCGTCCTTGATGAACGGCGTATTTATAGACTTTAATTTAAATACAAAAAACAATAATGTACGTTGAACTAAAAAAACTACCGAACGAGCAATAGTAAAAGTGATAGCGGTACCTATATAATTACAAGCCGATCAATGTGTGTTGTCTGTTTACGATTTTAAAGAAGCTTCATTCGTGTGCCCAGGACAGTAAACACAACGCGCCGAAGATTGTTCAGTGCGGGTTAATGCGCCAGAGAAAATTGGCGTATTCCGCGGCTTTATTTTTAAAATTAAACGAGCGCCACGGCAACGCTCAAAGCCACCAAAAAAAATTAGTAGGTTATATCAAACGTCAAAATCAGAGCACAGAGCCACTGATAGCGTTGCCAGATAGTAGACCACCGTGCACACCCAAACACTAGCACCCCAAACGTGATGTTTTGAACTGCTTGTCCAAAATGTTAGGTCTCACAGCAGCAAATTTAGTTTGAGATCAGATAGTTTTGGTTATTTCTTTGCGAAATGGCTAGAAATAGTACAAAAATCTTTAGTTAGTGTTATGTTTTTGGATGCTATAACCGCTATTTTAATGCAAAAACGAAAAATTCAACACATTTCTCGTATTTAGGAGAATGGATATATTATCGTCAGCCGAAATGTATATTTTAAAAATGAATAATTCTTCAATCCCATATTTTTTATTAAAAATATGATATCTAGCTTCAACATTAATACATGCTAAATACTTATTTTAATAGAGATACATTTTAAAATCTATAATTCGATCCACAGACTTTATATATCTGTCAGATTCTACATACTAGTCAATTTCTTCGATTGTCTCGATTTCTGCCTTGTCTCGATAGCAGTAAATCACTTCCAAATTAACAATGTACCGTTACCAAAAATTATATTCAATAACTGACTACGAAATTTAAATTCCGTGAACTCACATCTATTGCAGTTCGATAATGTGGATATATTAAGGAATTTTCTTGTCTATTTTCTTGTCTAATATTCTTGTTTATTTTCCCCAAGCTGCTGAACAAATACATACGTATTTTTGTAGACTAAAAGTCCACCTTTATTTTAAACACTAATTGTTACATAAAACGAACACAAATGTACATTGTTTGAAGTCCATATTGATATTAATAACGATTTAATATCGAACAAGCACGAAAATCAAAATCTCCGAAGTAAAAAAAGGATGCCATGGATGCCCAAATTATTAATATAATATTTTAACGTTAGTCGTAATTAGCACTTTCTACCGTTCTTTTACGAGTGGGTGAGTATTTTATTCTTTAGAATGGGAGAAAACTTCCTGTGAGACAACTTTTGTAGCTGGCGCCAGTTTCTCTGGTCCCGCAATGGTTCACACTCATTGTAGTTGGTCCCGCAAAATGGCCTAAATTGCGTTTCTCATAAAACGTTATTGCGACTCTACCTTTTATCAGAGTAGAGGCGGTAGCGAAACAATACCCAGCACCCTAAAATTTTGGGGGTTATAAATCCCACGCTATCTGTCAAAAAACAAAGAGATTGGCCGGTTAGACTTCTCCGAAACTCCTTCGCTCGCGAACAAAGCCAAACCCTTACATCCATAGCTCGTATAACCATGCACGGTAAAAATAAAGAATTTACGTTATAAATATTCTTAATGTTCTTATTATTAAATCTTAATTGCACAAGCCAATCAATCGACGAACACATTAAATAGCTCACTGCCATGCGCGTTTGGTAGAAGTGGCAATCAAAACCTCGGCGATAGTGGAAACAAATTATAATAACTGAATAAATATGTAATACTGTAAATAGTATTAGCATTGATTTTATTAAAATCAATGGTATTAGGAACCACGATAAAAAATTAAGTATAAAAAATTGGATTGGCGAAATTAAGAGGCGATGCTACATAAAGTAAAATGACACGTGAGGATTCTAATTTTGATAATATAATAATGTAATTTTTATAGATATATAAAAGTAATTAGATCGCGTGACCAGCCTGAATATGCGTCAGCCGAATAGAAAGAGACAGCAGCATATATAGTACCCCTCTCCATCCTTTTCTAGTCGCGCATGCACGGAGCCACGTACATATATCACTATGGAAACGCTTATATATCACCATGGCAACGCTTGGACGCCATAAGTCTGCTATGCTATGGATAAACGCGCATGCACAACTAGACAAAGATAGAGGGAGTCTCATATGCCCCTATCTCTTTCTATTCGGTGAACGCATTCACTCACAGCCCGCCTTCGCACTCCCGTTCTCTATTTCTCTTCCCCTCTATGATTCACGCAGAGCCTATAGAAGCCATTGGCTCACTTGACATCTCAAAGGCGAGTTGGATTATTCAAGAGCATTACAGACGGTAATGCTCTTGAATAATATTTCAAACTAATAAATAAATAAATAAACCTCATTGTATCAATGCACCATCTAGGGTGATAAAAGGTGGCACAACACAATGTCGGCCGTTGTTTTTTCATTTTAAACCATAGATAATAACAGCTGTTGTTTTCGTAAAAATGATATGACAACCATAGATATTGGATAATAAATGTATGTGTATGGCAACCATTTACCGATTAGACGGAAAAAGGCGTTACTTTTTTGAATTGTTCGTTGATCGCTGACTGGCTTTCAGTTTTGGAGTGTATTTGCGTGTGGATGTCGGCTTTGCTCGTTTTCGTGCTCCATTTTCAAAGACTTTTGGGAAATAACAGCTGCTCCGCACATTTTGAGGCCTTCTTCGATTTCTGCGGCTGATTTACAATGGATCTGCGCACACGGCAAACCCTCAGAACGGTACGTTTGCTTTTTCGAACATCGGTGAGGCCATTTTGATTGTTTTGATGTCGCGATGTCTCCTTTTCAGAATTATTCTCAATCTCAAGAGAATCAGAGCGTTCGATACAAGGGCGTTCCTGGTAAAACGTCGATACAACCATCGCAGGGAAGGCGGCCTATCCTGGGGGACATACTGAATAATGTGCCGCTCGTGGCTCCTTCCCTTGTGGGGAAGATGGCTTCGGAATTGGAGAAAAAAGCTGTGATCGAATCGCGGCCGGTCACTCGGAGGTATTCTATTAATATGTACTATCATCATATTGTTAAAAAACCCTACGAATCCCTACGAATAAACCTACCTGTGATAGCGGATAATGATGTTGATAGAGTTTGGTTGGTGTAGTTTATCTGCCATCGGATTATATGCACTATCATAGTGCCAAAATATGGTCGCATTCGGGTTCTCGTTTGCCGTTGCGTCGCAACGACCGTCGAAAAATGCAAAACTGAAGTTGACCGCTGTCGAGAATATCAATCGCAAACGTTTAATCGTCAATCGGCGACTAACCATTGAAACTAATCAACGTATTCAATCGTCAATCGTTAGTAGACTAAATTTTGCCCAACACTGGTCGGCTCAACTCACTCGACCGCACTCTGGCGAATAACCGGTCTGGAAATGATCTTTAACGTTTCGTAAGCAAGCGGGGTGCTTGGGGACCTGATGTCAGCTACTCTTGAAATGACCCGGTAACCACCCGATCCCGCATAAAAGACGGACAAAAGACACCATGGTCCGCGATAAACTCAAACTGAAATATTGCTAACATCAGGTAGAGGCCGTGCAAGCGACTTGGGACCTGTGACCAGACGAAAGGATGGAGAAATCCAGCCAAATCGCGACGAAAGGATGGAGAAATCCAGCCAAAAGGTAGTGAGTGCGCGAGGCTGCCTGCTGGTTCCACTTCCCAGTGCCATGTGAAGAGGCGTGACTCTCACGGGCATGTTGGCCTAGTTAGACGGTGGACTGTTTCGTCCCCATGTCTCTGTTCACCCCGCCGTTAACCTGTCGGACGCCAACAGTGCCTATGCGCCAACAGTGCCTAGGCACATAGCGTCGTCTGACAGATCCACATTTATATATTATATAAATATATAATATGTGTATAACAAGAGAGTATTCGTGAAACAACGATATTGTCGGTATTTATCTACAAAATTGACCAAAAAGTTGCAGTGCATTTTTTTTGCACGCGAAGGCTGGTTTTCGAGAGGTTAAAGGAACAATCAATATCTTTATACTTTCCTGGGGTGGCGGGTTCGCCCGTTGTAGGTGACAACTCCATAGAGCCATTCTCGTGTACCCCTCTGTCGGCGGCAGTATGGATCCAGGTCCGATTGCGATTCCCTCCGAGCTCTTTCTTGCCAGTGAGTATGCTTCCTCATTTTCCGAATTCTACTTTGTCTAATACATATCAGACTAACTAATTTAAGATTAATTACTGTCATTCCTACACAATTGTATGGTTGTATTGGAAATAAATACCTTTTACTTTACTTTACTTTATTCATTTGTGAGATCCGTTCTAGTAATGTGGGGCATTTCTGGGCGAGTTTTTAGGATATCTTTTGATTTTTTAGTGTGCAGCACTGATTGGTTATCTGAGTATATCAATTTGCTTATTTTTTATCTGCCTTTTTTCAACCTAACATGTTTCCAATTTTTTCCACGATAGCAGATGAATACTTTTATTTGCTTTCACAGTTACAAGAATGTCTTACCCAGAGTCAACACTGGTTTATCATCGCTTGGCTTGTTTCCTACAGCCAGACCACCAATACGTTCAGACCGAGATGAAAACACCGCAACCAAAACGACACAAAATGGACGGAATATTAAGGTATTAAAATATACTACTCACAGAGTATTTCGGACCTTTTTGGGCTTTCATTGGGGGCCGATTGATACTACTGTTTTTGTTTGGAATAACCTATGAAGATACAGCTCTCGTTTTGATATTCTGGTGTCCAAGGCCGTAGCCAGAAAACAATTTCGGGGGGGGTTTGGTTTGGTTTGGTGGACCAGTGAATAAAACAATTTTAATAAAAGAAATAAAATGGTGTTACTTATCATATACATTTATAAGAAAACCATTACATTTACAATTACAAAATTAAATGTAATCTTCTAGCTTTCTTTGCAGCGAACGAATCAATTACCTCCTCGGTGTCGATGTCAATTCTGCGGTGGATTGACATTAACGCCAAACCGTTTAGTCTTTCCTGGTGTGTAGAGTTTCTTAAATAGGTTTTGAGGCGTTTCAGAGAAGAGAAAGTCCTCTCAGGGGTACATGTGGAAACAGGCAGTGTCGCCAAGATCTTTAAAAGTTTGTGAATGTTTGGAAACAAGGCCTGGTTGCATTCTCCGAGAGCTTCAATAGCACATGTTGGTCGATCTACTTCAGATTCGTCCAGCCATTTTATCCGCCACATGTCTAATTCAGCTTTTACAAAGTCCCATTCCAAATATTTTTTATAGAGCTCAAAGTAGTTTTCTTGATAATTATCATAAATTTGTTCTTTGCAACACACATACGGAATTAAAATGTTGAGAGATGACAATGTAGCTTTATGATTTTGGAATCTCGACTGAAGCTGATCAATGAAATCGTCCAAGAGTGGGATCATTATAGTTATTCTAAAATAAGTCTCAGGATCTTTTGTGTTGTAGTTTGCCCTATGCTCTTGGCGTGACGTTATTCGCGGAATTTTCATTTCCTCGTTTACCGTACTGAGCAAATTCTGTGCATTCTTGAAAAGTTCAGCAAATTTTAAATCAATATTTTGGCGAACATCTTCAATAGTCTTTATAATTAAATCGACATGTTGTAAAGCTGCTGCCAAATCGCATAGGGGAGATTGAAGTATTTTGCATAGTGTCAGTGTGTATGGGAACAACATTCCTAAGCAACATAAGCTTATAACAAAATCACTTGAAATGACTGATCTCAGGAAAGAATTAGCCTTTGACGATGTTTCAGAATCCATTTCAGTGCTTAAGTCGTCTAGTGTATCAACAATAGCTTTATAGATTTCCTTAAATCTTAACAACCCATCGTGATTTTCAACCCAACGGGTCTCGCACATTGCCGTAAGGTTTTTCCATTTTGTTTCGGGGAAGTTTTTTTCGATATTCTCTTTTAAGCACTTGGTTCGTTTTGCCGAAGAGTTGATAAAATTTCCAACCGATTTTATAATTCCAATCGTATTTCAAATAGGCTGAACCTGGCAAGAATGACCCAGAGCTAAATTCAATGAATGTGAGCTGCAATGAACGTACAAAGCTTCTGGATGTGACTCACGAATTACTGCCTGCACACCTTTAAAACTTCCTTTCATCGAAGAAGCTCCATCATATCCTTGTCCGATTAAATATTCGCAATCTACTCCCAAAGATTTTAATTCAGATAAAATTGCATTTGCTAAATACTTTCCTTTTGTATTCTCAACTGTTACAAAAGTTAAAAAATCTTCACGCAAGATAAACCCGTTATCTTTTGGCTCGGCATATCTCACACAAATGGACATTTGTTCTTGTCGTGAAACATCAGTAGTTTCATCAACAAGGATTGAAAAAAAATTCGCTGAATTCAATCCTTGCACAACTTTTTTCTGGACTATTTCACCACAAATTGCAATAAGTTCATTTTGTATGGTCGGGCTTAAGTAGGTAGCGTTTAACGTCATATTTTCCATGTGCTTTATTAGATTTGAGTCTCCACAACTGCTTCTCATCCGTAAGATAGCACGAAAGTTTCCATCATTTGTTTCCGGCTCAGGATCATTGATTTTTATTGGACCTGAGTCGCACGTACCTCTCAGAGCCAATTCCTGACGTCCACATAATTTAATCGTTTCAATAATCGGAATGAGCCGTTTCCGGTTTTCAGCTGTTTGCACTAAGTATCCGCTATCAATCTGACTCATTATATTTGGTTGAGATTTATTATACACCTTCAAAAAATTGTCAGTCAATAATACAGAAGATTTGTGGTACTGGCTATCACTGTGATGTTTGAAATCATTTACAGCATCTTTCCATTTAGTGAGCGGCTGAGTAACTAAGGATTTCAGCTGCTGATGAGAGCCTTTACCTGCTGCGCAATGTCTGGCAAATAATACGCAGTATTTGCATAAAGCACCTTGTTGCCCTGTACTCGTGTAAACCAACCACAAGAAGCGTTCAAACCATTGTATTTGAAATTTTAGCTTTCTTTTATCGTCACTTACTGGAAACTTGAATGTCTTTTCTGGCATCCAAGGAGATTTTAACAATCTGTACTTCAAATCATCATCAATTTTGGTGTTTGATCCCGTATAATAACCTACATTTAAAATATGCTGAGAAACATCATCAATAGCCACAGCCGCCACAGGAACGAAGCCAGAACTACTTGTAGCAGTATCATTGTCGAAAACACTTGAACACTGATTTTCAGTAGAAACTTCACTTTTTTCACCTTCACCTTCAAGTTTAGATTTTTTAAATAAATATTTGAATAATGTATTTTCTTGCGTCCTTTTTGCCATTTTAAATGTTGAACCGATCTGTAACAATTAAAAAAAGAAGCCAATTATTAATTCCATTTGTACAACATTTAAAGGTTTAAAAGAAAAAGAATACGAGTAGGTTTTATATAGGTAGTCTACTCTTAGAGTCTTAGGCATCAAATCCTTTAAATTTTTATTTTAATTACAAAAAACACAGACACTCAATTCCTACCACTCATTTTATATTTATGCACCTTATTTATACTGTTACGGATGAGAGAGTTTATACGGATGTGTTTATACTATTCGGAAATAAAATGCCGATTCCAAAAATGAGGATTTATTTTCTAAACAATCGTCTAACACACAAAATTTACAACAAAGGTCTGGTAAACGCGCCTCTGTAAACTAAATCAGTCCCTATTAATTCACAGCACTATTTCCACTTCAGTGCACTGTATATCGTTTCCATTGCACTGTTTAGCATTTCACCCTAGAATGCCCTAGATTATTTACCCTAGAGCATGTACAATTCTGTGAGCGAGTCGCTTTTTTACTAATTTATTGAGAAAATGTGTCTGAAACGAGCGCACCGCACAGCGCGCGCTTCGTGACACCGCGTCGTGGCATCTAGTTCTTCACTTTATAATCTATTAAAAGTAAAGATTACTTACCTATCCCATAGAAGGCGTTCCAGGCGGTGCGGTAAATTCGGAACAGCGATCTAACTGGGTGCTGATCGTACGCAAATGATGGTTCCAATCCTTTTCGAAACCACTGTAGCGTAACGAGCGACACAGTCAAGCACTCCCTGTAAATCTGCAAAGCTCACTGCTCGGATCGTCAACGCACGCTCACGCACGACACGAGACCTCAACACACTCACTCACCCCCGCACCGCCCCGCACCCCGCGCCGTGCCATGCCCATTGGCTGCCGGCTTTTGCAAACGCCGCGCGAGCGTATCGTAGTGCGAGTACCAAGCGAGCATAAAGCACAATCGTACATTTAAAAAAAAACAGTAGGTAGGGAATTTTGTTTGTAGTTATCAACTATTGTGTTGTGTATAACAAACAACAGAGTGAGACGGGCGCACTGCATGTAACTAGTTGTAACTGCAGTCTCATTGGTACTTACTAAAGATTTTTGTTTTTTTTTAATTTCGGGGGGGGATTAATCCCCCTTGATCCCCCCCCTGGCTACGGCCTTGCTGGTGTCCATTAGCTCATTCTCCAAAACCGATGGACTCAATGATGTAGACTATTCAAGCAGTGAAAAAAAGTTTAAATCGCTAGTGTCTGGTAAGGTGGGAGGAGACTTAAAGGTCCAGTTTGATTGGTGGGTTACATCAGTAGCCCATAGATTGCTCCGCAGGTGAAGATTTATTGATACTTAACCACTGGAATGCCAGTACCACCGATCGGTGGTTTTTCTGTTTTCTGTTTCACTAACACCCCCTACAAAGAAATTTTTGAGGGTTGAAAACATGCCGTTGTGAGTTTCATTCTAATAGCTGGCTCTCTAAGCTTAACCCCTTGAGTATGATACGACCAAATCTGGTTCTGAAACAATTATCCGTTGAGTATGATACGACCAGATCTGGTTCCGCGTTTTTTTCACTTCTTTGACGTTCTCATATTTATTCATAATTATCTAATTGTTTTACAAAATGATATTTCAATATTCTATATTCGAAATTTCAATGCAATCATTGTGCAGTTGTTCTTTTTATGATTGGTGTAGTAGTTTCGTAGTTATAGTACTTTAAGGTCGATGTCGCCGAAAATCCTGCAAAAGAGACAGATGCATCCATGAAAATACCCATTTACTCCAAGGGTTAATGTTGCATTTTGTTGCTCTAACTTGCATTTTTTAATGTTTTTTTTTAACTATTTTTTTTTTATCTGCACTCGAAAAAATAATCTAATATTTGCGCTATGATTCTAATGCGCTATGATGTAAGGTAATGATTCTAATATTTGCGCTGAGGGGTGATTCTTGAAAAAATTTGCATGCTACGTTTGCAGGGTTACTTGGAATAAAAATCAATATCAACTTTTTGTCAATTCCATTTTTAAAATGTGCTAATTAACTTAAAAAATGACATTTTAACAAGTGTTTGAGTGTGAAAAAAATATATATTGCCAAAACCAAATAAATATACAGTGGGCGCTCGGTAATCCAGCTTTTGCCAATCCAGCACGCTCAGTAGTCCAGTATTTGGCAACTCAGCTAACCCGCTTATAACTTAGCAGTTTACACTCTTGAATGCCGAACTACAGAGCGCCGCTTTAACAAAATGGCGGCCAAATATACATAAATGCTGTATTTCCCATACAAAATCTATAATCCAGCAATTCCCGCAATCCGGCATAGGCGAAAAAATTCAGTCGCCGGATTACTGAGCGCCTACTGTATTTGTGTTTCTTAAAAGCATACATTTCACTTAAATTATACCTCAGGAAAAAATTGAAAACCATAATATAATAATAAGATTATTAGAATCGAAGACTATCGCGGTTGTTTGACATTATAAATAGGATAGAAAACGAATTTACCGCGTGAAATTTGTAGGACCCGACGTTTCGGTGACTAGGGTAGACTAAAGAGCTGTCAGTCCGTTGTTTTGCGGGTAGGCCGCAAACCGCTGCCGCCACTGCGTAGGTTATAACGGTGGTGGGGGGCCGGGCTCCCGCGCTCCAAGCCCGGCCCCCCACCACCGTTATAACCTACGCAGTGGCGGCAGCGGTTTGCGGCCTACCCGCAAAACAACGGACTGACAGCTCTTTAGTCTACCCTAGACAACGGCGGCTGCAACGTCACCGAAACGTCGGGTCCTACAAATTTCACGCGGTAAATTCGTTTTCTATCCTATTTATAAGATTATTAGAGTTTATAAAAAACTACATTTTACTTAAATTATTATATCTCGCCCTTGATCAGTATTTCCTATCAAAGTTCCTCCTCAGCATCAACCGGAGGGTCATCGAGATACCCCACCTCTGGACCTGATGGGAAAGAATGATCAAGGCTTGATCAAAGATCACAAAGATCCACCACCACCGCATGAACCTTGATCTTTCTTTCCCCTAATTTGTATATGGCTGCTTTGATTTGCATGACCATAAACAAATATATAATACCGTGTGGCTTTTGATGGTGACAAATTCATTCAAAATTTTCATCACCATCACCATCTATTACCAGAATGTCTCGTTCTGTTTCGGAGAGAGGGTTCATCATTGGCATCCTTAAATGTATCTGTTGTTGTAATGCAGAAAGTCTCATGCAACATGTGCAAGACTTATTTATACCCTACAAGTTTTTACTAGGTATGGTAGACTATAATTCCCTTAAATTAAGCTGATCCGGGGCAGAGTTGATAGTCCTAGCATGCTAGCGAAGGCTTGTCTCTTTGTTCCGGATAATTGTAATCGAACTCGGTCACATACTCTATTTGCGGAGCCGTCCTCGCAAACCAACCTCGTCGATGGAGTCTGCTTACTCCATACTGCCTTGCGGCGGCACATATGCACTTATGTTCGGCAACGTCAGACCCAGATATTATACAGCGAGTGATCATCTCTTCATGGTGTGGGAATTGCGCTACTTGTTTATGTCCAAATGAGATCGATTGTTTTTATTCTTTATGTATTCTGTTAGGGGATGGACAGTTCATCACAGTATTATCTCGATAGTATAGAGAGCCATGGCATTAGATTCGACCGTTAAGCCATTTTTGCTGTGATGCATTTTGTAATAGTGAATTTTTGTTTTCTTTTCATTCACAACAAGTTCAATTATAAAAAAGCCAAGAAAGCCACCCCCAAGAAAGCATCGCCTCCAATAAAGTGCCACCCGGAGTGAACCACCCCCCCTTGTTACCCCATTGGATGAACTGCCATAATTTCTCTACGCAAAATCCATAGTAATAAAGACCTCAATTTTGTTACATTTATTTTTGATGAATATTGAATTGTATAATAATATGCATATTTTACTCCTTTTTAAGTTTCCAAGATACGCAAATCCTATATTCGAGAACACCTTTATAATGTCTTCCATTGTGATTTCAGCTTGTCAAAACGCACTCTAAAGAAAACATCCAACCCGCAAACTCGAAAGCGGACGACACTATCGCCAAGCCTTACAAAGCGGATGTGCGAATTGTGCGGAAAACCTTTGTGGAGCCACTCAAACCCAAGATAAAAGAGCCCGAATCCCAAGCGAGCAAAAACCAAGTTAACAGGGTGGAGAAAATTCAAGAACCCTCCAAGCAGAAGTGTGAAATTCCAAAGCTGAAAGTGTCCGTCCATGAGGCGTATTCTACAAAAATGCTCAGCGAAGTGGAAGATATCGACGTCTCTAACGAATCGAACCCTCAGCTCGTGTCCATCTATATAAAAGAGATTTATAAATACTTGAATGAATTGGAAATCAAATATCGGATACATCCTGACCATCTTTCCAATCAGGTGAGTCTTGTCACTAGATATCGGTTATATAGATCAGTAATTTTCAGCCAGTGGGTCACAACCCCCTTGGGTGTCGCGAAGAGACCCCGGGGGGGGGGGGGGGGTCGCAGACTTTTACAGCTGTAGAAAAAAAAACCTTATGGGGTCGCTTAGGAGTTTATTTTCTTTTTTTTTTAATATTAAAAAGCGGTGTCGCAGTCTAAAATAGGTTGAAAAACACTGATATAGACAATCAAAAAGCTGATATATGCATGTACAGTATAACCCCGGTTAACCAAACAAAAGGGGGTAGGCCGTTGTGGATATCATTTTTTTCAGTTAAGCCATGAACATCTAAAGCCACGTCATACTACTGCGCATGTTTTTTCAAAACAATACACAAAAAACATTACACAAAAACAATTGTTTTCATACACAAGTGTCTCGTGCTTATAGAAATGTTTCATGTTTAAACAAACATTTTGTGTAGATATCAAAATGACAAGGAAGATGTACTTTTACTTTTAGCAATTATAAACGTAATATTGGGGAGAAAAAACAACTATAATCAATGGATTGTCATTGTCAATTCGTTATCACAAGACAATATAACCTATAAACCTGTGTCGAGTGACAGTTCTGCGCATGCGTGCAGCGGTTGAAAATGAAAACTTCCCATCCACCCGCGCGAGGGAATGTTTTCAGGGGCACGGGGAACAAAAACATTATGTTTGCATACACAAATGTGTATGCTTCTTGAATTGGTGGCAGAACTGGTACTGGGTACTGAAAAAGCAGGCGGTGTCTCACATGGCTAAACCGTAGTGCCGGTATTTGTCTTCAAACTCAGCGGCAAGATGTTGTTTTCCTGATCTTCTAGGTCTGGTATTTCTGATACCTCATCCGAATCTTCACGTAAATTCCGTTCCAATATGTACGATGAATCAGCTACGTCATCGTCGTCTCAGTAGTCTAAGCTGTCATCACTATCTTCCCATTGGGGACAGAACGATTTTCAATTCGTCAGTCCTCAAAGTTGGAAGCCTGGAACCTAAACGTGGAAACCTCGAACTCATAATGAGCGTGAAATAAATAAATTAATAGTTTTAAAAGAACACTAAAAACACCCTTTTGGGCTATGATACAATATTCACATACACACGGCGGCTATGATACGATATTCCATCATGGAATGCCAGTGCCTATCTTCTGGCTTCATCATCAGACCTTGAAACCTAATCGTGGTCAAAGTTCATTTCAAGACTTTTCTAACAAGTTCAAACACAGCTATGATACGATGTTCCATCATGAAGTTCCAGTTCATATCTTCCGACTCCATCATCAGATCAGTTCGACAGTACCATATTATTGTATTGTCATCAGAACTACATACAGCTGCCAATTTTCATGACGCTACGTTCCTTGGAAGATGGTTAAATTAGTTACCTTAGATTTCATTACATAGTTAGTTACATACAGGTCGACCTAATAAAAGCGTGTTAAAAAAGATACATATTATAAACAAAGTAATGAATTATAATCGTTTAGCGCAATGATGCATCACTGCATCATAACAAAAGTACCCTATCTCTGTAAATATAGCAAAATAAATTTTAATTACATCAAATTTTAATTACATCAATTGATATTTTCAGTATCACTGATAAAAACACACGATTGAACTTGCCTGCGAACTACATATACCGGTTTTGGCGTGTTTCTCACTTCAAGTGACCACAAAATGTAAAATAACACCACCAAGCATAATTTCGACGTCCCTCAAATGCAGACCACTTTTGGGCAGAGGCATTTTGCACACATAGCCCCCCGGATATTTAATATGCTTGACGAAGTTTTAAAAATGCCTAAGTCTTATTTTAAAGCCAAAATTGATTCCTGGTTGAAACATGACGCCCAGCAAAATATCCATAAATTAATATACCCAGACAGTTGCAATTATTAAATTTTATCCTTGACAATTCTTATTATTATTATTTTTGCTGACTTTTATTACTATTTTTTATTCATTAATTTTGGTTATTATTGTTTAATAATTATTCGACTTTTTTAATTAAATTTTATTTAACACAATTATTTATTTTCTGTATTATATTTTTTTATATTTCCGGTTTTGTTTATTAGCCTTAATTTGTAATGGTGATGGTAATATGTATTTATATGTTTTTTTCTCTCTTCTTTTTTAAAAATTGCCTGTCAATACAAATCTAGAGAGCTTGCTGCCCTGGAACAAGTCCTGGCACTTAGTTGGGCAACAGCAGCACTTACATGCTAATGCTCATGTCGGCCGTGTTCAATTGTTATTTTTATATAATTTTTTTTAATACTTATTAAATATTGACATTAATATTAGCGATGCATATTTATTGTAAATGCGTTGTAAAATTAATGAAATAAATTAAGAATATCTAATTTATAAGAATGCTTTGCTGTAGAGATATAATACTGCGCAAAATGGTATTTTTTGGTTTGTTTGAAAATTTCGGTAGTTCGAATGGTATGATGCAGAACTACAATTCAGCACCGTAAAGGGTTAACTGGTGAGGAAGTGTCCTTAGTGTCCCGAGACGTCCCTATGTAGCAACTCCTCAGTGGGTAATGGTAAACCTGCTATATTTTTGACCATTTTAGTTCTTTCAGCAAAGGATTTCATTAAATAAGTTTCAGAATATAATACATTTTTTTCAGTCTTATAAGCCAAGTTTTGTCAAGTTATAGACCAAGTTTGATTGTCAAATTGGCCCATACCTTGCATACATTCAAAATAGTTTAAAGTAACATTCTTTGAAAGTAACATAGGTAACGTAACATTAACGTAATTTTATCTCAATAACCTTTCTCAATAATTTCTCAACCTTTCTCAATAATTGAGAAATCTTCAGATTGAATTCTGGAGGTCGATTCGATCTCCAAGCAGTATAAATTCCCTGAAAGTTTCGGATGTACAGCCCTCCGGCCAGATATAACTCTTTACTCTCTATCTCGGAAGGTGGCCCCCTTATTGTAGAATTAACTGTTCCATGGGAATCAAATATCCCAAAAGACCACGAGTACAAATTAAATAAATACCATGATCATGCAAATGCCATCACTCGGAACGGCTTCACTGTGTTTACCTTCATGCGGTGGAAGTTGGCGCTCGTGGCCTGCCAGCTAAATCTCTATTTCACTTTAAAGATCTTGGTCTTTCCAGAAAAATAATCAACTCTCCTAGAAAAATGATTTAAAACCGCTATTTGCGCATCTCAAATTCTATGGCTTCGAAGGGGCAGTGAATGGGTGGTAAGGTGAACGCTCACATGTGGCAAGACAGCTCCCAAATTTCTACCACATCCGGTCATTAGTCCGGAATCCACTGCTCACCCCCTAGAAGTGTAAAAAATAGTATTATGAAAATAGTATTATGATGGGCCCAGACTCCGGTCAGTGGATTCCATGGCAGCTCCGTTTGTATTTTATTTTATTTTATTTACTAGGGAAGATGATTTTTCCTTGTTGAAGTTTTTATACTCTTAAGATTATAATTCATTTTATATTGTCTATTTTTCTATTATTTATTTTTATTTTCCAGGAGGTGATTACAGGTAAAATGCGAGCTTTACTCATTGACTGGTTGATAGAAGTGCATGTGCAGTTTTCTCTATTACCTGAGACATTCCAATTGTCCATTGGAATAATCGACAGATATTTGCAGGTGCGAAACAAATTTACTGCATATATTGTTTTGTACTAATTAATCAACGATTTAATTATTTATTGAATTTCCTTTGAAAGGTGGTGAATACCGTGAAACGCAACGACATCCAGCTTGTTGGAGTGACGGCAGTTTTTATAGCAAGCAAGTATGAAGAGATCTACGCCCCAGATATAAGCGACTTCGTTTACGTCTCCGACAACGCTTACAAGAAGGGTGACATTCTCCGTTGCGAGCAAAAGATGCTGCAAACATTGAACTTCAGCCTCGGAGCACCCATACCGCTTCATTTTTTGAGAAGGTAGGCCATGATGGAATTTGAATTTTAGTTTTAACCCAAGCCATTATCGGTCGCATGAAACAAATTTATACATTTCATAGTCAGTCGGTTTTAGAAATAAAAATATCCGGAAAACCCCATTGACCAGGTGTTTTACTAAACGCGTTTAACCCTTCAGGCCTCGGCCCCTCAGCCGATTGACAAGTTGATGACCCAAAAAAATTTTGTAAAAATTAGTAAAAAAATTGAATTAGGACACTCTTTCACCAAAACATTAATTAATGCCAAACCACTGTGCCCATAATTAAAATAAAACATTAACATAATAAAATAAAACAAATTAAATTAAAATTAAAACGGGGCCGTCATGCTGAATCGGATTCTAGCCGATATCGGCCAATTGGGGCTCTAGGGGTTAAAGAGCTGTTTTAGATGGATCCAATATGTTGAGAAATAAATGCATTTTAAGATTTGTTTAACTACACAACGCATATACAACGCCAGCTAAATCTCTATTTCACCTCTTAACCCCTCCTCTCGCGAAGTAAAAATTCAGCTATCACTTTTGCCCGCGACATTTTCGCGCGTAAAATCGACGCGAGTCGACGACCTTGATACAAACGACCATAACTTGTAAACCACTATACGGATCATAAAAAAAATTACTGTAAAATGATCGCATTGAAATTTGACATATAAAAAATTATAACCTGGAAATTGGGGGAGTCGGCGGTTGGTCCCGCAAGGGATGTTAGGGAGTTACCGGGTTAAAGATAAATCAACTCTTTCCCAGAAAAATAAATCAACTCTTTCCTAGAAAAATTATCTAAAAACCGCGATTTGCACATCTTAAATTCTATGGCTTTGAAGGGGGAGTGAATGGGTGGTAAGGTAAACGCTCACATGTGGCAAGACAACTGTCCTAAACCTACCACAGCCGGTTGTTAGTCCGGAATCCACTGCTCACCCCCCAGAAGTGTAAAAAATCGTATTATGATGGGCCCGACTCCGGTCGGTGAATTCCATGGCAGCCCCGATTGTATTTTTTAAATTTTTATTTACAGAATCAAAAACAATACAATACAATACAATACAATCAACTACTCCAGTAGATAGGCATTCCTACACTTGGATGCGTCACAAAATTAAATGCTAAAAATTTCATTATTATAAACATAACTATCGTGATAGTTGTCATGGCTGTAATATTATATTCAATATTACCTACATACAAATAATCAAAATATGCTAATGTCAGGGAGAATAATATATTAAAATAGAAATGCAAATTCTATGTAGAATAATCAAAAAATATATATTTTATTGCCAATCCAGCAATATGCCTTCGTATTTTTTTTTTAAAAAATGAATTTAATTATATGAAAATTAGAATGTCAGCTATCATAATACCATTATGTTTAAAACTTTACGCATTTCATTAATCATCAACATGGAAAATAAACTCAGAATTTTCAAACTCCCTTATACCATAAATTGGGTTTCTTACCAAATTATGTATAATTATCTTTTTAAATTGGTCCTCTCCAAGGCTTTTCATTTGCTCTGGAATCTTATTATAGAAGGACAAATTTTGGTGAATAAAACTGTTTCGCACTTTGCTAAGTCGCTGTCGGTTTATGTGGAGATTGAATTTATTCCTCGTATCGTGATGATGAAAATCACTATACGGTCTTAGAAACACATACGGTCTTAGAAATAAAAATATCCATAAAAATATCCATTGACCAGGTGTTTTACTAAATGCGTTTACCGCCCGTTTTGGATGGATTCATTGAGAAATAAACGCATTTTAGGCTTTGTTTAACTACACAACGCATACATAACAGAATCAAAGACACATAGACCTTTTACTCCGGTAGATTTTGGTGTAAAATGTGTAATCGGTGGATAGACATTGATTACACTCGAGTAGATTTTGTTTCCATTCGACTAATTATAACATCATTTCATGAAATAAATATATTTTATTGCTTTATATTATATTGCTTTGTAAATTTGTAAATTTTATTTATTGAATAGTTTGTGAAGCAATAATCGCGCTGCGCCATCTGGCGGTGGGTAAAATATCACTAATGAACAATATTAGCGATATTTTACCTACCACTAGATAGCGCATTGTGCTCATAGCTTTTTATACTCATTTTCATATATATATATATTTTTTTAATTTCAAGAAAAAAAAATGTTTTGTTTTCCCAATAATTTGTATTAAAAGTTGCTTAGCGTCGTGTCATACCGATTTACTCCCTACAAGGTGTCACTAATTAAAAACTCATCCTGTACATCCATACATACATACTAATCACTCCCCTACTTATCAAACCTTCTCGACTTAAGAATTTCAGTAACTTTGGAGATGTGTAAAAGTGGTATTTTCCGTCTCCAGGTTTGTAAAAGCTGCTAACGGTACAGCCCCTCATCACGTCATCGCCAAATACTTCATCGACCTCTGCTTGGTGGAATACGAAATGTGCAGATATTTACCATCGGAGATAGCGGCAGGAGCGCTACTGCTCTCTCTAGGATTACTAAGCAAAGAGGCCTTCGTCTGCAAGACCACACCCGAGGAAATATTAAACGAATGCTGGTCGCCCACTCTGCAGTTTTACACTAAATATCACTTTGAGAGGATACTTCCCATCTCCATGAAAATCGCCCTACTCGTGAAGAACGTCGAAAGCTCCAAATACAAAGGCGTGTACAAGAAATACCTGAATACGAAATACGGCAAAGCCGCCCTAAAACCCGAGTTGAAGCTACCTTTCATAAGTTTGCTAGCAAAGCCGATGGAATCGTTTTGAATACGCTTTTACATTATTTTGACTGAGTGATTCCTTATTTTTTACCTAGTACGTATTGTTTGTAAACGTAATTTAGTTTTTAATTAATTATTATTATTATTATGGCTTTGTATGCTATAGTCTTTGAGGGATATTTTTGAAATGGCTCGCAAAACTTACGCTGTAAACGAGTTTTATAAAGAAACGATTTGTTGAATTGTGAAAAATGTGCTGACTAAAATTGCAACACGTCTGGTTGCCAGATTCCGTTTTGATAGCTTATTAATATTTTTATTATGTTGCGTGATGTACAATAATAATTACAGAGTTTTTGACAAATTGATATAAATTAAATAAAGAGACTAATAACTGTTTTTTTATTTATCGAAATAGTTGGGAGCTAGGGATTTTTTTCAGTACTGATTTTTGTAGTCGCCAAACGTCTATTTTGTAGGGGGGTTTTCAAGTGAGTTGAGCTGGAAAATGCTTTTGAAAATACAAATGTACTGCACTTTTTTTTTAGCACGAATGAAAATCGTTTTACTGTCAAGTCGAATGCAACATTGATTAGAAAAAAAATAATCTGGCTGATCTGAAAAACTTAACAAAATGGTGGCCCTTTTTTATCCAGACCTGAAAATTGTTCAGATGATAACATAATGATAGCTTATGATAACATGGTTGTTTTTTGCGATTGCCAAAGCCTCGCCAGACTCGTTTAATTCTCGTCAAGAGTGACACGTATTAAACGAATTACGCACATAAAAAACTGTGCACTGCCACAAATTTCAGTAGAGTCTGGCGAGGCTTTAGTTATTATGAACATTAGCCAGATGTGTTTTTTCGTGGAATTATAGGATTAATTATCCTATACAAAAATTTCAAGACAAAATGAGAGCAATGAGGTTGTATTTTTGTCTAATTTCTAAATCCCGCCCGACGCATTCTTATACTTTTTAAAGTAGCCAGACTTCTTTCAAATGATAATCTGTGATAATATCAGTTTGTATTATAAGTTTTAATGCCCGCTCCACATGTTCGCCAGTGTTGGTCGCATCGCCTATGTCCCTCTCGCTCTTTCCCATACATTTTTCTGACGTCATAGTGGTGTGACTCGCTTCTAACTTAGCAATATTGGCCAACGTGTGGAGCGGGCATAAACCTGTAAAAATAACTGACATATATTTAAATAAATACAAACGGAGCTGCCATGGAATTCACCGACCGGAGTCGGGCCCATCATAATACTATTTTTTTACGCTTCTGGGGGGTGAGCAGTGGATTCCGGACTAACGACCGGCTGTGGTATGTTTAGGACAGCTGTCTTGCCACATGTGAGCGTGCACCTTACCACCCATTCACTCCCCTTTCGAAGCCATAGAATTTGAGATGCGCAGATTGCGGTTTTAGATAATTTTTCTAGGAAAGAGTTGATTATTTTTCTGGAAAGACCAAGATCTTTAAAGAGGTGAAATAGAGATTTAGCTGGCAGGCCACGAGCGCCAACTTCCACCGCGTGAAGGTGAACAGTGAAGCCGTTCCGGGTTACGGCATTTGCAAGATCATGGTATTTATTTTATTTGTACTCGTGGTCTTTTGGGATATTTGATTCCCATGGAACAGTTAGTTCTACAATAAGGGCCACCTTCCGAGATAGAGAGTAAAGAGTTATATCTGAACGGAGGGCTGTGCATCCGAGACTTTCAGGGAATTTATACTGCTTAGAGACTGAATCGACCTCCAGAATCCAATCTGAAGCTTTCTCAATTATTGAGAAAGGTTTCTTAGTTAAATGTTTTTTGCCTTTAGAGCCATCCCGCACAAACTGTATTGGGGGTTTGGAGGATACTGTCAAACCCTTGTTGGCACGAGCCACTGAGAGACTAATTACCTCGCGAATAACAGCGAGAACTTTGTCATGGCGGTAAGTGTACCGTCCTTGACCTAAGGCCACCTTGCAGCCAGCTAGAATATGTCTCGCTGTGCAAGGGGTATTTCTGTAAGTGAGTGAATATATCACAGTAAGTGACATAATTTTTTCCGTTCTTGTAATTGTAGAAATGTTCCCGCCAGACTTGCTTTGTTCAATTGTAAATAAGCCAGATTGATTTTTTTGTGCATTCAATGATCGACTCTAGTGAATGGATAATATTTATAACTGGGAAAATAAGTACAATTAAAATGCACCCTTCACCCACTCACCCACCTCTAATCCTCACCTGACTCTGACCTTCTTGATTGGCAACATGGTTTAATTAAACTGGGAAAATAAATTAAAAAAATATTTACTAACTCCCGGACTAAAAATTTCATTTTATTTCAGACAGTTTAAAAAACAAGTATTGGAATATAACTATTTTCAAAATAATTAAATAACTATTCGTCTGATCCAACAGTAGATCATGTTATTGGCTCAGTGCATTTAGATGTTTGATAAGAATTATTTGAACTTTGGCCCTTATTTAGCAGGGGTTAGGGTTCACATCATTTGAGATTATGATGTCTACAGTTGGACGTCACCAGTGAACATGAAACATCTTACATTTGTTTTTCTGTGTTTGTGCTCCGGTGTTGTGGTTTATGGCGAATCCAAAGGTAATTCAACACATAAAGTCTGTTTCAATTTTGATAATAATGTTTTTTGATTATTTTAGAGCATGTGGGAAAGGACAGGATCCCGGATGAAGCTGTTCTCAAGGAGGGGGAAAAGAAACTCAGTGAGCAGATTCTCTCGATTCTGGAGCACTATAAGCAAGACAATCCGGTCGGCATTCCGGGTGCGAAAATTCCTGATCCGATGCCGATTCCCGATATGAAGCACAGCTTTTCAGTCGCTACCATGAATTTCAAAAATGTCATGGTTTACGGATTGAGCAAATTTAAAATTGAATATGTTCGGGCTGAGATTGCGGCTATGGAGGTGAGTATTTAGTATTCAGTATTCAGTATTCAATTTATTCACTCAGAATGTACAGTAAAAGCATGAATAATCAATTAAAGCTAGTTATCGCATATTAGAATTCGTCAGTAATATATTGATATAGATATAAAAATAATCAAGCAGAAATATTAATTTGTTTGTTTTTACTCTTTATTGTGAAATCACAATGTGCGGGTTTATTGTCATTTGTCAATCTCTTACAACCAACCCTACTATGACGTGTTTATATGTATATGTGCAGGTAACATGTGTGTTAAGTGTGTGTCTTGTTATTGCATTTGAGAGACAGAATTGAACATGCAATTCCGTTAATTTTATCCCAATGGAAAATGGTGACCTAGCTGGGAATCGAACCCGGGACCTCACAATGTAAGATCAGGCGACCTAACCACTATGCCACCGGGCCATTTAATTTGACAGTAGCGTTGACTAAAGTCGGCTTTAAACGGCAGACAAAAAAAAACAGAATTGATTCCATGTACATGGGTATTCATATAAAATAAATAATTATTATAAAACATTAATAGTCATCTTAGGCACTCTATACAAAAATAATCACACAATAGAAAGTATCAAAACAAAATTGAAAAAAAAATAACGTATGTAGATGGTCAGGTATGTTACGTTAAACATTGTGTAATTGCTTTCACGACGTTGTTTCGCTCTCGATGGTTCCTATGGTCAGTCTGTCAAATAATAAGAGCATTGCAGTAATTTGTTCAAATACTATTTGTTCGTTCATTCGTTCATTAACATGTCTAGGCCAATTTAGGACACGTCTTTCCAAAAATATGCAGCTTGGATGGCCTTGTCATTTGCCTCTTGTAGATCCTGGTATATGATGGAGATTGACAGTTGTGCGCAGGATCGAAGATGGTCTTCTTCCTGCAGCATTCCACAGATGCATATTGGGTTCTCTGTGTAGACCCAGCGAACGAGATTAGCTCGGCATCTTGTCACACCCACCCTCAGTCTGTTGAGATTGCGCCAGGTAGTGTATGTGAGATGGGACCTTGATGCTATCTGTTCCTTAACATCCTTACCAAGAGAAGCCCTCCATTGATTTATGCGATTCGATGATTGATTGCCATGGAGTGGTTGTGTTCAGCTCATGAACGACTTTCACAATTTTTGGCGATTGTGGTGCGTTTCTTGTCCGTGCAGCGGGTGTCTACTATTTCTTACTTCTGTGACATAATATATTTACTAAGGAGGAAAAGCATTGTGAACGTGCATTTTTTTTGAAATGAAGATGGAAATATCCATTTTGAGGCTCCCTAGATGGCTAAGACCATTTTCAGATGGAAGTCTATCTGTGTGTATTCAGGGGCGGACCGTGAGTTTGTGGGGCCCTGGACTAACTATTACTTAGGGGCCTGCCTAATTAATCGACTAATTGCCATTTTGTGAAAAAACTTTTTTTGATAATGATGTCTAGGTCCACTAGGTACACAATATAGGAAAGAAAGAGGAAAATACAATATTTTATTTGTTTAATATGACAGACACACAAACGCAACTGTAAGACACTTAATATTTCCCTAAAAATAGACAAATTGATTAGCGTAAGAAAACGTTGCTACTAAACAACATTGATACTAATGATATTGCTACTAAACAACATTAAACTAAACGACATTAATACTAATTGTATAATTAAGCAAGTATTGATATTAATTGTAAAGCTAGTTAATATAAGTAAAATTTAAACAAACATTCATTACTAGTTACCTATTGACAAGGCACTACCCTCGGTAGGAACTCGGTTCACAATATTGTCCATTGTTTTCAATGGAGGCTGGGGCCCTTTATATCCACGGGGCCCTGGGCTGCAGCCTAAAAAGCCCTTATATAGATCCGCCCCTGTGTGTATTCCTCCACGATAGCGCACAATCCCATAATCCGATTGAGCTGAAATTAGGCATGTAGGCATCATTTGGTCATAGCAAGGTTGTAGTTGAAATGGGTCCACCAGGTAGCGCACTAGTATAGAATAGAATAGAATAGAATAGAATAACTTAATTGTGCTATAAAAACATAACTTAATGAATATTACACTGGCTTTTAAAAAAATACAATTTATGCACAAATGACGGACTTATCGCTATAGCGATATCTTACAGTCAACCATTTGATAAAATAATTCCTAAGTTTCACCGTACAATACACAAAGAAGTAGTAAAGTTAAATTTAAAATAAACTTATATGTCAATAACTTACCCAGCTAAGGTTGCCCAGGGAAGGATAAAGGAGAGGACAAGGGAGGTATTTGATTAGCGGCTGTGTAAAAATAAATGTTCCTTCAACAACTTTTTGAAGGTATGCAACGAAGAAGGTGCATGCCCGATAAAGTGAGGGAGCTGATTCCATAACCAAGCAGAATGGACCGAAAAAGAGTGCGTGTATACAGAAGAATGATGTATCGTCATAGTCTAGTCATATTTCAATCTCGAAATATTGGACTTCTAGACATTGAAATTTGGTGAAATTTTGGGTGGAATAACTCATAGCGTCAGGGCAATTAGTTATATTGGATTGCAAATGCCCAAATGATGGAGTTAAGAAAAATTAAGGCAAAATTGCATGCGATGAAAATCTATATGTGCGACCCTGGATTATTGCTTGCCGACAATACTTTAACTTCAATTTTCGATTAGGTCAACCTCCTTTCCGAAGGGACTTCACGCTCAAAATCCTTTTATAATTCCTTGTCTACTTGCCGGGAAAGTTTTGCGTTGACAACCGATTTTTTAGATCAAGATACCTACACAAAATATTACACCAGTATTGATGGATGGTAAACGAAAAAATAATAATTATGCAGGTGCAATCGAATAATGTAGATAATGTTTGATGATGAGGGACATCTTCAGTTTTTACAAAAGAAAAAGCTTTTTCTGGATACCCCCGGGTTTTGTTGCGCAGGTAGGATGTGGCAGAATCAGAGTCGGTACGTCTGGGTGCAGAAAGAAGAGGAAAGGTTTAACGAGTATACTGTTTTAACCCGTACAGTGTGCATGAGCATACCGGGCCGGTTGCTAATTATGAGGGAGGGAGGATAGTAGGTTGAAATTTTGTTTTTAACTATTTTTAGGGTAAGTTTAGGAAAATGAAGTGGCCTACGGTGGGACATATTGAGGATGGAATGTTTGTATAAGAATAATATGGAAATAAAACTGCACAGGCGTTTTGCAGCCTTTGAATCTTAATGTTGGTCTACTTTTCATGAGTAGGGTCCGTATACGCATTCACAATCCGTAACTATCCGAGCTGGATCTTCGCTTGCTTCACATTACATCTCCATGTCGCTCGATCGGTCACCCTTCCTTCCCCTTCATTAGCTCCAAATATGTAGACATATTTTCTTACATCATCCATCCATAGACATCTAAACCTATCATATAGTTTCTTCCTGAAGTGCCTTATAGGGAATTTTGTGTGGCGGTGCTCTCTTGATATGGCCCAGCCGTTGTACTCTTCATCTCTGAAACTAACATTGTGTTGGTCTGTAAATTGCAGAAGCTCATCGTTGTGGTGTATCCGCCATGCATTATCACTAGAGGTACGGAATTTTCGTTTTTACGAAATTGATGCAAATTTATACAAAATTCCCTGAAATTTGAAAAAATCCAAAAATACGCATCTGAAAAAAGTTTCACTAAAATTTCTCCGCATATAAGATTAAATACAACAAATGAAGCCTACTTTCATATTGGTCAGCTATTTTGCCCATCTGTGGCTGCAAGTCATCACCTTAACCCCTAGTGCCCCGAATGGCCGATATCGGCCACAACACGATTCAGCGTGACGGACCCGTTTTAATTTTACTTTAGTTTAATTTATTTTATTTTATTATGTTAATATATTTTATTTTAATTATGGGTACAGTGGTTTGTCAGTAATTAATGTTTTGCTGAGACTGTGTCATAATTCAGTTTTTTTACTAATTTTTACTAAAATTTTTTGGGACATCAACTTGTCAATCGGCTGAGGGGCCGAGGCCTGAAGGGTTAAAACAAAATACATTACTCGAAAACTTCACAAAAAATCCTCTTCAGAGAACTTTCTCAAAATAAGCTGATTGGTGGGTATACTCACTTCATTGCCTAATGCTTAAGTTTTGGTGAGACAGTGTCATAATTCAATATTTTTACTAAAGTTTTTTGGGACATCAACTTGTTAATCAGCTGAGGGGCCGAGGCCTGAAGGGTTAAAACAAAATACATTACTCAAAAACTTCACAAAAAATCCTCTTTTCAGAGAACTTTCTCATAATGAGCTGATTGGTGGGTATACTCACTTTCATCACCTAATGCTTCAATCAGTAAATAGGAATGAAGATGCCAATGTTAAGAACATATTTTGGGATACTAAATGCTGCTTTTCAACCTTTCCTGCAGCAGTGTTACACAGTTAGTTACTTCTACGCTGTAAGTTGAACAACGTAGAAGCAGAACGCTTCTTTATTAAATATAATGTCGCCGTTACGAACAGAACGATTCTAAATGGTCAGATATTGGAAGTACAACATTGTTAGCTTATAATTAATATTAAATATAAATTTTAGGTCTATTAAAATGTTGTTTTATTTGCAATATATGGGGATTTAGCAAAACTTCGATATTTTCAATTTTCTTATTGCGAAATTTCTGTTTCTTTTTTGCGAAAATTCCGTGCCTCTAATTATCACCTTTTCTAACATGGACAAAGATTTTATTCCAAACTCTTCGTTTAAATACGAGGATGAAAAACAAAATCAGATGCAGAAGCTCCATGAGCTTAAGATTTTGGTCCAGTTCATCTTCTTTATGGTGGCGGTTTATAAATAAAAATAAAATACAAAACTATAGTCAGGCCCATCATAATGCCCATCATAGGCCTCTTAACAAGAGTTTGTTTGAGTGAGACAACATATATTTTGTCTGTAAACCAAATATACCAAAGTTTCTAAAAAAAGATATAAAAAACATTTTACTCAAATTTATAACTCCAAAAAGAGTATTGCATTTTCGCATAAAAAATATATTGATCGTTCCCTAAAGCCTTCAAAAACATGCAATGTGCTATTTCAAATTTTAAAACGTAGGAAATAAGAGGCCTATATATTTATACGCCTCCTATATACTAATAGGAGGCTATAAAATGAAAACACAGAACATTAAGATTAAGACTACGTATTTAGTTTAAGATGCAATCTTGCGCTTTTCTAAACCACTTACATTTCATTTTAGGAAAGCCCTTACGGTTCAAGATATAATTACCTAATGATCATTAGGTAAGTATGCACCTACCTACCTAAAAAATATTGTTATGTTGTTAAACTAATAACATTTTGTTAATTTGAGATTGATTTGAATTTTGATTCAATTGTTGTAAGGTTGTTACACTTTAAGTTAATGTCAGTCATCTGAAACCAAACTATCTTCAATGGCAGGATATATAAGTACAGGTGCGTGATTTGGAAAATAATTTCTATATCACTGCATTATGGTTTGATTACTGTGTGTTAATCTATTAATATTTTAGATTACTTCTGCCATACCTGTAGGCACGGCTAGGTTGAATTTATTTATATATTTAATATTTAATTTCTATAAAACATTGATTTTGCTTAGAAAAATAGCAAGAAACGAATGGCAAAACCTTAACTTCATGCTTATTCGGTTCTGTCCCCAACTGGGACTGACCCACTCTAGGATAGACAGGGCTTTAAAAATACATTTTATTTAAAACTTTGTAGCGAAATTCTTGGTAAAAACTAAATTGCCTGAAAATTTGGTCCTCTAAAAATAAATCGTAATCCATTATAAAATCGGCATTAATTAATTAATTTGTTGTGTGGGGCTTTTCTAAGGACTTTATGAGATCTATTGTGTTCGCCACCTAATATAGTTCTGCGCTAAGCCTCGTGTCATTTAGGAACCGCAACAGGCTTTTGGCGCCAGATTGTTTTACCTCCTCAGTGGGTGTATCTTTTACGCATCAGCGGGCCACACTCGCACATGAGGTG
This sequence comes from Micropterix aruncella, assembly GCA_944548615.1. Lineage (NCBI taxonomy): Eukaryota > Metazoa > Arthropoda > Insecta > Lepidoptera > Micropterigidae > Micropterix > Micropterix aruncella. The sequence goes on along the minus strand of OX155952.1, from coordinate 25,058,019 downwards.
CAGGGGAGTTTCCTCTGCCCCTCGGCAGAACCTGCACATTTTTGTGTCTCGGAGCTTGAGGTTGTACATGTGTTTGTTGAGGCCACAATGCCCTCACCAGTATGCGTAGATTGTTCCTATTTAGCGATAAGGCCTCACGGGCCGTCTTAGGGTCGTAAGCCTTAATTAGCGCTTTGGATTGGTTCAACCCTGGCGTGTTGTTCCAGTGATTGACGGATTGTTTTAAACATATTTGTTTGAGCATTAGGTTTGCAAGGCTTTTTGGTACGCCACAGCAAGGTTTAGGGCCGTATAACGTTCCCTTTGCTCCCGTCTTGGCAAGTTCGTCGGCTTTTTCATTTCCATCGATTCCTGCATGGCCGGGAATCCATCTTAGAATTACCCTGTTCTTTTCGCCCAGGGAATTCAGTAGTGATACGCAGTGTTGCACTAGCTTTGAATTAATAGTATTCGAGGCTAGTGCCATAAGAGCTGCATAAAATCGGCATAGGCTTAAGACTAAAAGAAAGAGAAAAAGAATATCACAAGAAAGAGAAAAAAAGAGAAAGAGAGAAAAGAAAGAAGAAGACGTCATGATCTAAACGATCATACTGGAGTAATCAAACCATATGCAGGTAGGAATAGGTGCGAAAAGGTTATTATTGACGGTCACTAATGAGGTTGAAGCCTAATCGCAAAGACCCCAGTTAAAAATTCCTTAACTATATTCACTTTCTAGATATTTGTAAGGTTGAAATATTAAAATTTGAAATAGAAGTATCAGACTTAAAATTTGGTACACAGATGTCTTGGGCCGAAATCACATTGTGAAATTTTGGTTTTTTGAAATTTTGGCTCATATGCTCATTAAATTAAATAGAATAGACTTTAATTAATAATTTGCTATAGCAGGAAAATCCGGCCAGACTGGTGAGGATACTGTTTTTGAATTCAATAAAATATTATTTTTAGGTGAATGCGGCGCTGAAAATTGATAGTCTGCAAGTCATTGGAAACTACACAATGTCTACTTGGCTGAGTCGATCGCAAGGCCCTTTCTATGTGAACCTCACCGATGTCTTCGTTCAAGGCATAGCCAATTTGGCGGTAGAACGTGACGGAAAGCTACGAGCGCAAGACATCAAAATGGACATCAGTTTCGGCAGCATAGCTATGAACTTCGAGAACCTCGGATTTATGGGAAGCATGTTCCAAGGAATTTTGAACTCCGTCGGAACGTTTTTGTTCGAGTCGATCAAGCCGTTTGTGCTAAGGGAGGCATACACGAAGATCCGCATCGAGATAAATAAGAATCTCGATAAGGTGGCCGGCGATATGGAGTTTCCAAACTCGATCTCTCCTCTCGATATGGTCGTGATCGACGCGAGGAAGAAAGTGCGCGATATGGGACAAGACCCTTTCAAAATCAAAAATTATAATACGACCGTCGGTATGTTTGCGATTGAATTGACGCACACTTGGGTAACCGGAATTTCTTCGTTTTACCGTGTCGGTAATATAACGCTAGCTTTAGAAAATAATACAGTGATAGCTGATTTCAACATAGGCACTCAAAGGCTGATTGGAAAGACGCAGTGGAACGTGGTTATGATCGGAGGAATGGCATCGAGAGCGGGCACCGCTTCATTCTCCGTCGAATATATTATAGCTAGAGTTATCATCGGACAGCCTCTGGATACTAGGAAGAACCCGCAATTTAGAGATTTACAATTAGAGCTAGGGAACATACAGGTGCGTTTTGATGGAGCCGGTACAGTTGATTACGTTGTAGAATTCGTTGTAAATATACTCCCAAATCTGCTGAGGTATCAAATCACGGATGCTCTCGAGGGTCCCGTTCAGGAGAAAGTGCAGCAAATGTTCAACACAATCAACGTCGAAGAGTTGATAAAATCAAAGATTCCTGAACTCGATACGATGGATACGAGCGGATTCAAATTATCGTCACTGAAAGATATTCACCAGCCGACGGAGACGTTAGATGAAGATGATTTCTGGAATTTTTAAATGCTGAGAAATTTCCAGTCGACTACTTATAGATACAATAAACTAATTTTGTATTATAAATTATTATTTTATTTCTCTATGTATTGTTTCAATTTCAATTACAATTTATTTCCAAGAAATCTTAACAGATTGTAGAAACTTAATATCTAGGTACATTTAAATTACAGTCTATTCATCCGTTTTTACAACATCCACATTGATCACCAGATACATACAGTTCAAAGTTCTTCATTACTGCTTTTATGACATGTCGATATGCAACATTTTAATACTGGCGATACTCAAAAATCATTATTAAGATGTACTTGCTAAATCAACAAATTAAAATAATCAACCAAATTAATTTCTTTAGCAATACACTATTGGTGAATTGTTGATGTTTGCTTGTTTATGTATGCCTGTTACTCGAAAGCATAGTTTATATAGGTTATTAGACTGCTCAATGGCGTACTACGATTTGGCTGTTGGGATTTTACTATGAAACGCAACGAGCAGATGGCTCTCATAGTTTCAAATAATTATTACTCTTTCTTGTGTTCTGTAACCAAATACATAGCATTCTAAAAATACATGGCGTTCCTATCTCAAAATAAAATAATATAATAAATATTTAAATTATGGTGGGGGTGGCATCAATAGGCCAGGTTTTTTTAAGTGACATATTTTTGCTACCCTACACACGATTGACATGTTTTATACATAAAAGAAATTTAACTGACTATCTAGTGGTGTACTTCAATGTGTCCCAAAATTATCCTAAAAAGAAATACCAACGATTTTTAAAAATGTGAGAAATGGCTCATTATGTACACCTAGTGGCACACATGGGCATGGGGATGGTAATCAATGGTCCGAGGGGGCACATAATAAGCCAGGCATACACAAATGTATTATTATTATTAAATATACTCTGAAATTATCAAGGAAAACTCAATATTTTTTAAATGTTTATTGGAATAATTTTAAGAAAAAAGGCTATTTAAAACAGAACTTAAAATATAAACTTGAAAGAATCAACTCTTACTAATACCGTAACTTTAAATGCTACATATCAACCGCAAATTTAATAGTTGATGCACAACGACTTGTGCCTTCAACTTTCGGTGCCGGTAAAATAAATTGGATGTCCAGCCTTTAAACGCCTGCTGCATCGGGTTCAAGAGGTTCAGTAAATGTTTGCTTGTCCTTGCTCTTTAACTTCAAATATAATACATAAAAGTCGCAATCTTCATCATCATCGATGTCTTCTAATATTTGAGCGATTTTGTTCTGTTTTTGATTTGAAACGGATATTAACATAATCATTGACGGAAGGCTCTCACCAAGCAATGGAGGAAAGTCATCATCCAAACGGACTTCGTTGTCATCAGAGTCACTTACAAAAGCTTTGCCCCCAGAATAATCCGCTGACCTTATATTCTTCGTCGTCGTCGTTCGACGTATCGGAGAGAACAATTGGACGTTTCCTTGCTTTTTTAGTTGGCTTCAATAAATCTTTCCGAGCTTGCTTGACTTTTTTGGTAACTGTTTTTGGTTTCCGTGCAATTTTTATTTTCTTTTGGGCCAAAGCTGCTTTTTCTGGAGCGTTAGTTTCTATAATGCTTTTTTCAAGTTTCCTTGTTATCTATTTCTTTCGGGGATCGGCTTTAATAGGCGGCGAAACGCTTGAGGTGGAATAAATGTTGTCGGTGCAGAAATATAAATCTAGGCCTTGAAAACGCTTTGTAGCACAGGAGTAGTAGCTCTAGGAGAATCACATACCATAGTGCCTTCAAACATTGAAATACTTTGTTCGACAGTAGTGTTAGTGAAGGTGGTGGAAGTGCTTGGTTTCATGTCATCAAGTTTAGGTGTATAGGACACTGCAACTACAGGCAGCCTTTGCCAATGTCATGGGAGCCATTGTAGCTAAACGAGAAGTAGATTCGCCTTGTTCTAAGAACGGTGGAGACTTGCAGGATACTGCTTCATGATCATCATATTGCTCAATTGCAGCTGTTACCAGTGGAGTCTCAGAGGATTCGTCTGCGTCTGTTTTATCTTTATTTTCATTGGCAGGTCTATCCGTTACACTGCTAGGCAGAAAGTCTATTTCAGTGAATACTTGGTCGTCAAACGGAAAAATCCCACACTTTCTGAAAGCATTTATAATGTTCGATGCGGTCATTGATTTGAGGTATGCATGTCCCATGCATTCAGCAACATTGTATATCGTATAGCTCTTTTTGTAAAATATTACCCCACTCTAGCTCTTTTAAAAAAATATTATTTACATATAGGTAGATGTCAAATTTTAATTAGGTTTACCTACAGGTTTCAATACATAATTAGGCGCTTTAAAGTTCAAATAGACTATTATATGGCTTTCTAATCTCTCCATATTATTTCTGTGACCTAATCACAGAAATACTATGGAGATAGGCCATCTAGGTTGCGTCCTTTGCTCGTCTTTCAGTCAGGATCGGGTAGCCAACGAGTCGTTTCAAGAGCGGCTGACATCAGGCCAGAAAACCACCCCCGCTGCTTAGAAAATCGTATGTAGTTCCCAGACTCCTCCAGTTATTCGCCGGAGTGCAACAGTCGATCGGCTGATAGTTGGCTTGCAGTCGACTGACGCCGCACGGTGCGCACGCCGCCCAGTAGCGCCCGAGCGCCATCCCGTGAGGGAAACTGATCCACCAGCCGTAGCCTGGGACACATAGTGTTTTTGAGGTATACTATCATTCGAGGAGGCTACTGTATAGGAGGTTAAACGGTAAGCTTAGCCAACCACTAGAACGAGTTGGGTCTTAGTGGCCTAACTGCGCGGAGCCATTAGATACCATTAGCTACCATACACGGAACCATTAACTACCTGACGAATAGGATGAGACTATTTGAACTTGACATCTAATAATTTAACCTGTTTGACAGTAACGTAATTCAACAGCTTGTTGAATTACATAGTCGCCGTCAGCCAGGCTGCAATTTTGAAGAAGTGGTCGGCAGCTTAAGCTTCGGTCACACGGAGCGAATACTAGCTGCGAATGCAATCGCAGCGAGCAAACTCGCTGTGTGGCTACCGCTACTCGCTGCAATTCGATGTAGAAGTAGAATTGCTGTTACTCGCCGCGATGGCAGCGCCGCACGAGTCGTGTGGCGGCACTCACTTAATGTTGTATAAGGAACTTACTGATTTAGGATTCTTAATACCAAACGAAGATCAGTTTAAAAGAAAAAGTGAAAATATTTCTTTGCGGCTAATCCATTTACGAATCCATTTTCTTTTCGTGTGAGTTGTAATCTAAGCCAGCATTTGTTCTTCTAAGGCCGCACATGCCAAACAAATCAACTGTTGTTTTAGACGCGCGCGACGAGGTCCGATAGACGAAGTTTCTGTGCTTGGAGCACCAACCGAGGGTAGAAATTCGCGTGAAACGAGCGAATCGCATTCGGCTACGAGAAAATTCGCTCCGTGTGACCGAAGCTTTACTTAGAAAGCCGCTGCGGGTAGAGGACAAATAGCGACAAATCGAAGACAATATTTGAAACCTGGCTGACAGCAACTTAATTCCACAGCTGGTGGGTTAGCGGGTACACTCATTTTTTTATAGTTTTCCTAATTTTTTATCGCTAAATTATGAGGTATTCTAAATTATATAACTCGCATGAATTAATGAAGTTTTAATTAGCTAGAATTTGTAGTTTTTTAATCTCAAAACATTCAGTATGTATTTTAAAATTTAGCCGTACTTACTGCTTTTCAGCAGGGGAAATACCGCAATATTTTAAGTTTTCCTTATTGTCTTATGCCTAAATTAGGAGACTAAAGAAAAATGTAGCTCCTGAGATTTAAAGAGGACTATAATAGCATATTTTTTTTAGTTTATTCTAATATAAAATATTCAGTGGTTTTGAAATTTAGCCCCAAACCACCTGAAAATGTTTTTTTACGAGAAAAAACTGTATACAAATAAAGAAAAAGACTTTATTTTAATAGTAAATTTAATAGCATGGCAATGGTAATTTTCGCTGTAAATTAATCTGGAAAGTACCAATATGGATTTATTTTCATCCTTATTTAAAAATCAAATAAATTAATAGTAAAAAATAACAAATTATCATATTCAAATTAATGAATTCTCGACGAGTAGGTAAGATTGGATATTTTTTTGTAGTCTTAGATTCACACGCGATAAAGAAACTATACAAAGTTTCGACAGTTGTTCGTAATGATCATTCACACTTCAAAATACTTTCCCATATGTAGGTACTAACTTAGTAATATTGGGAAAGCATCTATTGTAATTATGCAGAATGGCGATTTTGGGATTTCAATAACTTTTTCTTTATTTCCCTATAATCAAAAAAAGTGCTTAACCCAAAGAATGTCTTGACAGAGGGTAGTTTTCAAATCAAAAACATAGTCAGCTTTTGATACTCAAAGAAAAAATCACTTGAAGAGGAAGATAAATCAGTTAACACTGATGAAGAAACTGTCATGTATAGGCTACACAAGCTATAGATTAGGGCCCCCAGCTCCGTGGCCCCCACTTACTTGGGGATCCTCAAAAAATTGGCTTAGCAAGCTATTGTAGACCCCATATCTCACAAAGGGCCCCATATCTCGAATAACTTAGGGCCTTATCAAGTCTAAATCCGGCCCTGGCGGAGTAGCTCCCTTCCATTTAAATTTTGTTCTAAGAAAAGCTACTGTCTAAGAAAGAAAAGCTACTTCTTGGTGTGCCACCGTGTAAACTTTAGGTATAATCTTATATGCAATTTGCTAGTCGTCTCTTAACCTAGTAATCGATGTAGGGTCGACTTCGGAAATTAACAAAACAGCCATCACTACCCCTGACGGTGTGCACTAATACATTCAGCGGGTTCTTCATTATAATGAACCAGCTTAACTCTGAAGGCGTGAACAAATTATCGGACGCGACTTACCTACTGGTATAATATGTATAATGAATCTTTACTGAGCTGTGCAAATTATCAGACGTACAAAAAAGGTAGGTAAGTAGCGGACGTGACCTTGAGGGTTCGGACGTCAATAGAGATCCGCAAGCCGCGTCCCAAATGACTGTGCATACTAACAGTCGCGTCCGTGAGCCGCGTCCATCAATCGCGTCCGATAATATGCGGAAATATGTGATTCCGCATATTATCGGAAGAGGTCTCGATACTACGATTCTAATCGATGTAATTGTCCATAGCCGTCCTAGGAACGGTTATGGCGGCTTTTGCGAAATGGCGACGCGTCGTTTCTCCTATTAGATTCATGGCATTGTGTGGTGGTTCCGCGAAGTGGCCGTCATTGTCGCTGTCTGATTAAAGCGGCGCGAGAACTGCGAACGCACACAACATGGCGTCAATTTGGCCTTTTTCGGCGTGGGCCGATTGACGTGCCGGAAATTAGGTTAGTGGCTGGCGGGCGAGAAGCGAGAGGAAGACGCGGGCGGAGGGGACGCGGCGGACGGACGGGGCGGAGACGTGACTCCGCGGACGCCCGCGCCGCTGTCTGCCGAGATGCAGCCGCCAGCCGATAGACAATGGATGGCATCCTGTGCCGGGGCGACGCGACGCAATTTACTCCGCCATCAGGACGAACGCCGCGCCCGCTTCGATGGCCAATTGGCACGTGACGCGTCCGCGCCGCCACGCAGCCGACTCGTTCCGCAAAAGTAACGGCCCGTTCACACGTTGCAGTTTACCGAAACGCTTTTCTTGCGTGGCTGAAGTTCGCAACACTTCCGCGGCTGAGGTTCCACTTGTGTTCGCAACATTTACCGCCACCGGGTAGAGCGCTCGCCGCGGAGCGTGTAACATGCCACGCTCCAAGAGCGCGAACGTATGCACTACTGGAGCAGTTGCAGATGCGCGGAGTAGAGTTGATGCACGAACTTAATGGACAACTTTACAGTGGCGTGTGCAAACATAAAGGCCTCCACAGACTGCGGCGCACGATAAGACTAAGCGTATACTGAGACGCAGGTGATGCAGCGCAACATCACCGGTACAGATTTTGCAAGGCAGGGCAGTTCAGGCAGACATAGGCCTCGAGCGCATGCTGCGACGCAGCTAAATGACACTTATACATTCATTCAAGTCTAAGCTAGTACAAAGAATATACAGTTTTCGAATTTGGCGAGAATAATGAATTCAGAGTCAGAGTCTGATTATAAAATTAATTATTTTTTGCTACTTTACAGTTTTTCAAAGAGCACATAAACAATCTTGAAAAGTGATTATATAAAAAAAAACGCTCTGCTGATGGAAAATGTGTACTCTCGAGAGGGTTATCTGACAAATAATTCAAGGATTTAATGAAATGTTCTCCCATTTTTGCGGCAAAATGATAAAATCTAGCTAAAACACGTTTTTTCGTGCACGCGTTGCACATCTGTGCCGGCACTACAATTAGGCGCAAAACAGGATAGAGTATAAGTAGACACATGTCTGCGTTTTAAGTGCCTACACCGCAGCGTACGCAGCTCTCAGGCTTTGCGGTGGGGTTCCGCAATGCAAAGCTTTCGCGTATGCGTGTTGTGCGGCGCCGGAACGCACTGTATGCCATACCATGGATATTTGCATGTAGGACGCCGCAGCGGCACCCACTCAGGCGCCGCGCCGCAGCCGCACCGCATTGTGTGGCCCGGCCGTAAGCATGTTAATGCATTACAAAATCTGCTCTGCCCTGCGTTGCTTGGAACTGCGACATCTGCGTCTCAGCATACGCTTAGCCTGATACACGCCCACGTTTGACATGAAAGCTACGTGGCTCGATGATGCTATGCGGTCACACACTGCTAGCTGAACTACGCCACGAAAACAGCCATTTCGTATCGACTGCCTTAGCAAGCGAACTTGTTTGAGTGCACGTCGTAAAGCGCTCGCGACAGTTTGGGATCGGCTTATGGGAGGGAAAAGGACGAAAGCGGACGAGCGGGTAGCAATGTGGCTGCCGTGGCCACAAGGCGTGTGCGCAGCTTCGCTCAGCCGGCACATCCGCGGTAACGACGCGTGTGCCCTGACCTCATATAGTCACGCCGCCGCGTATAGCGTGCGCGTGGCCCGCAATGTTTTGATTTGTATGGCAGCTGGTAATGAACAAAGCTAAAACCACTTACAAACATAGTCTGTGGCTTGCCTAAAGCGTCTTTTCTCACTATACAGTAAACCCGAATGCGGTAAAATGCGGTATTTTTGCTCACCGGCAATTTCTCTTGTGGGATAATACTTTATCTCATTAACGTAGCTTGTTTTTCTGAAACCTTAGAAGTGCCTTAAACGTTGACATTGACCTGCGAAAATAATTGTAGAATTTTGTTTCATCACTTCTCAGTTTCAAGATGGGTGTCTAGTAGTAGTAGTAGTAGTAGTAGTAGTAGATGGAGTGGGGGGCTTGTTTCCAACCCTTGATGTTACCTAGATCTGTAAGGTCTTTTGTAACTACCCACTGTGTGATTAGGTCAGTGGTCAGCTAGTAACCCGGTACTTCTTACCAGTCCAAGCAGGTCACTGACCTTCAACTTGGGCAGATCGCTGGGTTCGAGAAAGGCTCGTCCCAGTAAACTGTGTCTTTTGGCGGCGAGCCCTGGACAGCGACCAACAATGTGTATGCTATCTTCAGGTTCCTCACCACATATTCGGCAATCCTTGCTCTCAGTCAAACCAAGGTTGAATAGATGAGCTCTAAGAGTCGTGTGTGCGGTGAGGAGACCGATAGTGGTTCTAAGGTTCTTCTTGCTCATGTCAAGTAGGGCCTTGGTTTTCTTCTGTAGTGGTTGCTCCATCATGGCTTTTGCCTGGCGACATCCCTGACTCTGTTTCCAGGAAGCCCGATGTTCCTGCTCCAAGCAGTCCCTGATGATTTTCATACCTGTAGCGAAGGGGACACCTACAACTGGCTCCACTGGGCAATCCAGTGTGCCCAGTTTTGCCAGTCTGTCGGCCTCTTCGTTGCCGGGTATGCCTTGGTGACCCGGTATCCATATTAGGGTGATTTTGTTGGATTTTTCCAATTTGTTGAGCTCCTGCATGCAGTCCCAGACCACAGAAGATTCTGTGGTGGCTTTAGCCAGAGCGTCCAGTGCTGCTCTGCTGTCAGAGCAGATGAGGATTTGTGTCTAAGAGGAAGATGGGTGTCTAAAAGGGGCCCAAATTTAAACGCCGCGATATAATTGGATGCACCCGACTTTTTAAAATGTTTTTATTTTGTAACGTACGCCTTTACCAGCACAAAATAAACGCGGTCGTAACGTCCATCTTTTACGAAACGTTCTAAAAACTGATTATCAAACCGTATAATGTGAACGCGCGGAAAATTTTACTGTATACAGCTAAGCCGTATCAGAAAACCTATTCATAGAAAACGTAATAGTGTGAACGGGCTCTCGGATATAGGGGATAATATGAAACAAACATAATTCCTCATGGATCGAGGACAAACATACCACAGGGATCATGTCTAGCTAATACGCTATTGAAGTGTTTGTGAATGACGTCATCAAAGCCACTGCGATGGCTGAGCTGCTGCTATACGCTGATGATACATATTATATCGTCGCTCTATACAGGATGACTTTTTAATTAGTGATGAAGTAAGCAATTTTTTATATACATTTTTGGAAGAAAAGTTTGAGACGCGTTGAGCGCGCTGCGCCATCTAGCGGTAGGTAAAATATCGCTAATGAACAATATTAGCGATATTTTACCAACCGCGAGATAACGCACCGTGCTCATAGGTTTTTGTACTATTTAAAAAAAAAATGTTATCAAAACAAAAAAAAATATTTGATTTTGTTTTTTCCATTAAAAAAAAAATTAAAGTTGTTAACTTTGTCGTACTTATTCACCCACTACAATGATGTCACTAATTAAAAACTCACCTGTATGTGAGACCTCGTACATGCCAACAACTGCCAACAAGTAAGCTTTTCATGGCTTGTAAAAAAAACTTCGTTCACGAGATACTTTTTTTCACTTTTGTAAATGGGACAAAATTAATAAAAAATATTACTTTACTGTACTAACGATTAAAACTGTCAAAGTTAATTTGTTGCGAGGAATCGGTGCTACTTAATTACGTAAGCGCTACCATCGGATAAAATCATCAACTCAAGCCTACTAGATGCCACTGCAATGAGAATTACAAAAACACTAAGCAATTTGAGCCCTCACGACATGAACAGGACGATCCGGAATGTGATTTTAAATTATTAACAGTAACAAACTCAAATTCGAAGTTTTGGCGCGTTTTTGCGTTTTTGCGTTTTTTTGTGAACTATAACTGAAATTGGTTCAAGCAAACGAGATAGAGCAATACGTTAGAGCGGAATATGAAACGAACGATCGTCGATAAAACTACCTGCCGAACTTATATTCGTCCGAATATATTTGAACACATCTCGTGCGGTCTTAGAATCAGATGTTATATCTTTGGTAAGTTGTTTTAATACGGAAAAGTGACAACCGTTCATTTCACATTCCACTCAAGCGTATTGCCCTGTCTCGTTCACACGAAGTAATTTCCGATTTTAATTCACGAAGAAACGCATTCGAGCTTAATATGTGCGAACATGAATGTTAAAAATTTTCATTCATTGTCGACTAAAACTGAAAAATAGAGTTTTCAACTACAACGGGCGAACCCGTCACCTCAGGAAGTTTTAACGATTGATCGTTCTATCTCCCGTTAAATGAGCGCAGAAGACTTGGACAAAACAGTCCACCTTCAAGCTCCGCCACATGCCCGTAAGAGGCCAACGATAGCCAGGTATGTTACCCGGCGGGCTTACACTCACGCCCTTACTTCCAATTGCGACCAGATTACTCCGGTCTCTCGACTGGTTACGATTTGAGGTCGCTTGCGCGGTCCTCTCCCTTACGAAGCGGTGAAACGGTGTAAACCGCGGACCACGGCATCCTTTGCCCGGCTGTTCACCCAGGATCGGGTAGCCGATGGTCGTTTCAAGAGCAGTCGCCGTAAGGTCCTCAACCACCCCCGCTCTATAGGAAACAGTACTGCTTCCAGACTCCCCCGGCTGTTAGTCAGAATGCACGGGCCCATTAGCTCTCACTAAAACTGAAAAATTTTTGAATGGCTTATAGTATTGGTTCAAGATAAATTGTCTCATTTCGAATCAGCAAGACTTATTTCATGTACTACGTTAACTTACGTGCCATGGGATAGGAGTGAACTACAGGTTATTTATTTATTTATTTAATATTATTGGTACACAAGCAATACTGTAACAAATTATTATTTATTATTATATTATTTATTGTTAGAGCAAAATATCCTATGTGTACTACGTACGCATGGTAAATTAGTTATTGACTATGCGTCGTTTAATTGACGATTCACAAAAAAAGTACCGTCATATCAGCCAACTTTGCCCGATTATTTTTCTATTTGTAGATTTACTAAATAAAACAATGAGACATGGTGTAAATAAATATTGCAAAATAATCCTTATTATCATATTAATAAAGTTGAATATAAAAATATACAGTTCTGATAGTTTTTCATGAGTAAAATACTTATTATTAAACCGGGCCAAATTACCTGAAGTATCGACCATAATGACCCACCCCTTGATTTCATTGCAAAAGTTACACTTATGAACATGACTTTAAGGTATAATTAATTAAAAGAGGGCAAAGTTACCAATACAAACAAATAATAATTCAAAAAATCATCAGCTATAAACATGAGCAGTCTCTATAATTGTGTCGGTAAAGTTACTGACTTTTTCGGAACTTATTCATATAAACAAATATAACATGTTAGGTTTGTCACTAATGTATGTTTGAAAATTAATAGTCAAATAAAAACAAAACCAACATGTTATTACTAGTTTATACCATGTTACATATTTTAAAAAAAAATATACACAGCATAAAGTATTTATAATTGTCAGATTTCTCATATGATTAAAAATGAACTACTTATAAGTATACAACCCTTTGCAGTTGACAATCCTTGTAATCGTTTTTAGGTGGGCAAAGATGCTAATGTAATGACAGAAAATACCCAGGTAAATTTACCGAGCGAAATTTTAAGAATATTATAAGTTAATAGGCTTTTATTTGACTTAAATAATATTGTAAAACAATATAAATATGCACTTAACTTGTTTATATGAAGAAAAACTTGTAGAAAGTGTAAAAGTTATAATATTCTAGAGCAAGAAATTGGCCCACATTTTCTCAACAAATATTCGGAGCAAACTGTCATTTTATTGAAAAAAGTTAAATACGAGACGAACATTATGTATTGCCAACTGATAAATAAAGTTTGTTTTTGATGAAATTTAATTCAAATATCTATGACCCTTTCAAAGAGTAATCCTGAAGAACATGATTTTGCCCGGTCGTGTAAAGTTACCTTCACTGGGCAATGATGGCTGATATAACGGAATCAATATAAAATCTATTCAGTAGGCCATTGAATTACAAGAAAAGAATTAAAAAGGTAGTCCTTAAAAATTATCAGAAATATAACATTTTATAAATAAATTTAAACCTAAAATAAATTCAGAGTAAAAATACAAAAAAAATATTTTGATAATATTTAATATTGTCATTGCCATGTAATCAAACAATAAATTATTAATCTGTGTCTCTTAATTCAGACTCTAAAAATGATTTCATTGTTCGGGGTCCCAGGATGAAAAAATCAGTATTATCTGTTATGGTGTGGTATACCTGCATGCACGACTTGCACTTGAGATAGGATTATGAAAATATTTTTTGGGGGCTGCCTCAGTCGCCTGGATGGTGCGTTAAAATTTAACGCTCCTAATAAAGCTGTTGAGTCTATCCCTGTGCAGAAACATTAGGCCTCCGCACTGTCTCCTCTTCTTAAGAGTAAAAACCTTTAAGTAATTTAATAGCTCTTAATAAGAGTAGAGAGTGCGTGTTAGATCGGTTTTATAATGTTTACTAGTTTGTAGTAGCTGATTTAATTGCACCAATACAAGTTGTAAATACATCGACGTCGGAAATTTGGTGTTGTAATAGTGGCAAGCGTAAGACGTTTTTGCGTGCGGAGTTAGGTTTTACAAAGGGAAAGATTCTCACTTTCTCGATACTAGCCTTATGGTGGAGTCCCACGACTGGTTAGTTGCCAACGTCGCGCCAAACGTTGGACGGTTGGCGCGGCTGGTGCCGGGCGTTCCAACAGCGCGGCGCTGCGGCGTGTGTCGGCCAGATGCGGAATATATTTCGTTCGACCACTCCATCATGTGCCCGCAGATACGTACGTCCATAAACGAAATGAATGGTGAATGAATGGGGGATGAATGAGTAAGACCGACGCACGTGCCCAAGGCCGTCGTTGGGACGGCCGCTCTTTCACCGCGCCACGCCTTTGAATTTATCGACTACCGATGGATCGGAAAACCAGCCACATACCAGCGCAAGCGCGACGGTTCCCACGACCTGTAGGCTTGGCGCGGCGTAGTTTTGCCTGCGAGATAGCACGCCGTGGGAACGCAGCTTTACGCAAGATATTTAAGCATACAAATTGAGATTTTTTATTGATTACACTAGCTGTGCGCCGCAGTTTCACCCGCCGTTTGATTTAAATGAAGTTAAATTATTTATAAATAATTTAAAGTACTTTGGCATATAACAATATTTTTAGTCATATTTTCGTGTGGTTTTTGTATATATTGGTTTTCGCGGCAACCTGATCTAGATAAGGCATGCAAAGTTTGGTCAGAGTATACCAAACAGTAGCTTTACTGTCGAGCTACAGGGCATTGCGGGAAGAGGATGCGAGGAAAAAGGCAGAGGGGTACGTCTCGACGAACGCCTTTAGTTAGCGTTACGCGCAGGTGAAGGCTGGCGATTTTTCGAACGTTTGGGGCCGAGTAGCCGACATCTGGCGGCCATATCAGAGCCCTTACGACTCGTGACGTATTCGCTTCGATTTCAATTTTGTTCTAAGAGAAGCTACTGTCTGGTATACTGTGGTTTGGTTCTTCTCGGTAATTCTCGGCTCCCGTCGGCAGGCCGACCTCGACCCCCGACCCACCGTGTCGCATCGCCTGACCGCGCTATTACTTTGTATTCGATTAAATAGCTTATAATCTTTCTCAAGCTTTGGGCTATCCAATGCCAAAAGATTTTTTAAAAACCGACTGGATATATGGAATCTCTGGAACTACCAGAGATTAGCGCGTCTAAACAAAAAAAACAAACTTCAGCTTTGTTATTAGTATATATTATATGAATACTAGCTGCGACCACCAACTCTACAATCAAATTAGGCGTATCTACAACGCCTCTGTCGGTCACTACAACAAATACTTGTTAGTTCAGGCAAATGGCATCAAATTCTAATGTCAAATTATGATTCATGTGCATGTTCAGCAAGGTGCCAATGTAGCATGCTACACGTTCAGCAAGGCACCAATATAGCATGCTATACGGTAAATTAACTATCTACAGCAGTTTCCTGACACTAAAATACAACATTGTCGAAGAAGAGAAGCCAGCTCGATAACACAATTTTGTAGTCTTCTTTTGGTTAGTTATTCCTATCTTAATCCTCACAATATGCTAAAGGAGCCCTTTTGGTATTCAAAGCCGAAATAAGTAAGGCGAAATGGGACGGGTAGGTAGGTAATACGCGAATGACCCTAAAAAATATTCCCCGGAAGAGAGGCCTCGTTATAAATTCATAGCGCGGACTCTTTCGAGACGTTCTCTTGTTTCAATTTCCTGAGCAAGGCGCCTCCAATTGCATTACGTCAATTATGTCAAAAGCGGGGCATTCACTTTGGGATGCAACGCTATCAAGTTATTTCTTCTCCGTCTTCTACGTAACTCTCAAGAAAAACTTTCCGTTATACATATTTACTACCCCCGGAAGAAGTCGGGCATCTTGCTAGGTATGGCCACTAGAATTATAGTCATAGACAATGATTATTATTTTTTTGTTTATTTTTTTATTTTTAATTTTATTTTTTAAAACGTACTTGTATCGATTTCTGGTCTTATGACCGTGATCCTGAAGTTTAAAAGCCGCACTAGTGTAATTTCTCTGGATGTACGTAAAAACAGCTCTATGTATAGCTGTCGAATGTCCATTACGTTGAAGTCTGTGAATAATTGGTCGGATGGGAAACGAAGCGGCTTTGGTGGGAAACGATGTACCTACAAGGTGAGTTTTAATTAGCCGGAATCCTTGAAGGGGGCGAATCAGTACAATCAAATAAGCAAGTTTGCAATAAGCAATACAAAATTGTGAGAAAAAAATATAAAAAAAAGGCTATTATTAAATTTGAAAAATTAAATTTACTGAAAAATAAAATAAAAAGCTTAGAGCACGATGCGCCATCTAGCGGTAGGTAAAATATAGCTATTATTGTTTATTAGCGATATTTTACCTACCGATAGATGGCGCAGCGCGCTCATACGCTTGTTAACTTTTAATTAATCGCCAAGCTCTTCAATTTAAAAAACAAATCATTTAAAAAAAAAGTCGTTTTTTGTTTTTTTTTTTAAATTTATTTTTTTTAAATTTGCTTTTTTTTTATATTGATTTACCCCTTTGAAGGGTCCCGATTGATTAAAACTCGTGTTGTATATAAATTTAGATGTACTCGTATTTCATCAATAGTCGGAGTTTTCAAATATCACCTAATGCAGGGGTGCTCTAACGGTCGATCGCGATCGACCAGTCGATCACGAGTGCTTTTTGAGTAGACCTCGAGAAAAAAATTCCGTATAAAATTTTATACATTAATACATTGAGGAATCTGCTATTGAAATAGCAAGTCAGTTTAACATAGACACATCTTCTATTGAAAATCAGGTAGTGCCGATTATATCACATATACATTATTATACATACCTAAGCCACAGCATCTGATACAAAATTCTGGTATTTTATATCTGAAGATAAATATCCAAATCTAAGGCAAATCGCCCCTCAGTTGGTGGCAATGTTTGGGTCAACTCACTTGTGCGAGTCTGCCTTTTCTGAAGTGAAGACAATAAAGTAAAAATATCGCAATCGACTAACTGACGAACATATGGTATGTTATCATGCTTGCGAATAGCACTCGGTAATTACGTACCATGTTATGTAACGTATGCTGAGGACATTCAAAGTCATTCTTTAGTTAAGTTAAGAAACTAGAACTCGTTGGTTTCATAAGAACCAATAAACTCGCAATTTTGAATAAGTAGGACTTTTTATTGACTTTTTAGAGCAGACCTACGCCTACAAACCTTGACAAAAAAATGCATAATGCGGTAAATTAATTTCTGTTGTTCTTAATAATTCTAGTCGTTAAGTAATGGTGTCTTCCCTGAATGCTATAAAATGGCAAAAATAGTACCGGTCTTTAAAAAAGGTGATATACATAATATCGAAAACTATCGACCCATCTCTTTATTGACCGTATTCTCTAAGGTTCTAGAAAAAATAATAGAAGTCAGGATACGTGAGTTTTTGAAGAGAAATAATATTTTGAGCAACACACAATTTGGTTTTATGAAAAAGAAATCGACCCAACAGGCAATGTTGAAGTGTTGCAATCAAATACATACATGTCTAAATATGAAAAGGTATTCGGCTGCCATTTTTTGTGACCTCAGTCGAGCCTTTGATTGCGTCCAAACCGATCTTCTACTTGCAAAATTAGACTATTATGGCATCCGAGGTACGGCAAATAACCTATTCAAGACTTATCTGCAAAACAGAATGCAAAAAGTGGAAATAGCCAATATTGGCAGAGATCTAATCGAGTCCGTAGCAACTTCCGAAATACTTACTGTCAATATTGGAGTACCCCAAGGCTCAATTCTTGGACCGTTGCTTTTCATTATTTACATAAATGACCTGAGTCCAAATCTATCTAAATGTGAAGTCACCCAATTTGCAGACGATACTAGCGCTGTAGTTGAAGCTGACAACATAAATACGACAACTGCCAATATCAATACATCTCTTGGTGAACTTGATGATTGGTTTAATGCGAACAAGATGTCTCTAAATATGTCTAAAACTGTTATTTTAAATTTTAATAGCAAGGCATCATCTATAAAAGTTAACTACCCGGTTGAACTTGCGGACTCAGTTAAATTCCTCGGACTACATCTGGATGCAAAGATGTCATGGAATCTACATATAGAGCATGTTAAGTCAAAACTTTCGTCAGCCTGCTATGCTCTATTACGCATCAGAAATTGTTTGGAGAGAACTGAAGTAATATCGGCCTATTACGCGCTAGTTGAGTCACACCTGCGCTATGGTATTCTTTTATGGGGTAATGCAGCACACATCAACAGTGTATTCACTCTCCAGAAAAGAGCCATACGTGCGATAGTAGGTATTGGTCCACGGCAGTCATGTCGTGAACACTTCCGAAAACTAGGGATTTTGACCGTATATGCGATTTTTGCTCAAGAAGCTCTTTGCGAATTCTATTGCAATAAGAGCTCGGCCATATCCCACGAGGAAGTACATCGGCATGACACCAGGAATAAAACCCTGTATCTCCAACCGTTCGTAGCACGTACTGCCAAGTTCCAGGCGACTAGTCGATACTTAGGCCTCAAACTTTTCAATAAATTGCCCGAAAGACTAAAAGCAATTAAAAACATCGATATTTTCAAGAGATCCATCCGAGTCTATCTGCTTAAAATCAACATGTATGCCCATAACGACTTCTTAAAATATTTTGAAAATACATAGCATCGTATCTACCCATTTAATCTAATACATATTATTTACCGTTAATTGTTTTGTTGTAAACTGTTATCATATAGTCTATGTTTTTGTAAATTGGTAAGTTTAAAGCTATATATTGTATATCATCTCTTGTCTAAATTGAGTAACTAGTTTAAGTTTAATTATTGTCATTCCTACACAATTGTATGGTTGTATTGGAAAGAAATACCTTTTACTTTACTTTACTTTACTCTACGTGGATTCATGGCCATGAATTCTGCAACGTCACTATATGCTTAAGGCGCTGATATACGACTTTAATGATTTTAAACTGATAATTACGTCTAAACGAGTACTGCTTACGATTCGAAAAAAATATATGTTAAACAAGAATATATACCCAATATTCTAATCTGTGAATATTTTAGATTTTGTTTATATTACATAGTGTAATTAATTTGGGAAATGAGGTCTAACCGAACACAAGAACGATAATTACGCAACTACTATCTAGTGTATTATTATGTAACCTGCACCATTTTAAAGATAATTTAATTATCTATCTTGTTATCTGTGATTTTTTTCGAAAAGTCAAAGAATAATATCCGATTTTGCTTATTCGAACAAAATTGGTACGCGAGTTATAAAGCGGGCCTCGCCGGCGACGACACTCAGTACGACTGCGACCACTGTCACGAGTGGATGCTGACGCTGCGCTCCGAACGAAAAAATTACGTTAATTAAAAACAAAATGGCCAGAAACTCAAAAAATTTAAAACTTAATCGCAGTATATTAGAGAAAAATAGATTATTAAGGTAAGTAACGTGTATTAGTGTATTATTACGTGTATATTATTACCATTTGTCTACTCTGATGCTCTTTGCCTGACGTCAAATTGGGGTGACCACACGAATAGGATTCGTGCAACAATTTAACTAATCAACACATAAAATAAATTACTTCTTTTATTTTATAAACTGACGTTATTACTGTTTTCATTTTAGGCGAATACGAAACAACACTAACTCTGAAGATGTAAATTCACAGACGAGGTGAGTAAACAGTGTAGGTAAACAAAACTACATCAAAAGGTAATGCTCACAGGTAAATGCATACCTAATTTAATATTTTGATTTTAGTGTAATTCGAACAATAATTATGTTTTATCAGAACTTTAAAGTTTTATCAGAACTATCGGAATCAGAATATTATTTTGAAATCAAATATCAAACTTGAATATTGAATTTGAAAATCGATTTAGGGCCGATTTATATATGAAACCTGAAGTACAAATATAAGTTGAACCATCGGTTTACTAAATTCATTCATAAAGAGACAAAATTTAATTCGGGTTTTCGTAGTATGACGTAAATTATACTTTGGTTGGAGGGGGTTGTTTTTGTTGCTAAAAGATAATTGTGGTTTTTAGCTAAAAATTTTGTAGTAATAATAATAAACCTACTTATAACATAGTTACGCGCATCCCTGACTCACTGACTGATTTTGTAACGCTGTAGGTAAAGACAGTATTTTTTTAAATTTGTCAGTTTTTAAACTTGAAATGCTACTTCGACTTTCGAATTTGAGATTGTACTTCGAATTTCAAACTTGAAATTGTGCTTTGAATTTCGAACTTAACATTCTACTACGAATTTCAAACTTGAAATTCTACTTCGAATTTCGAACTTGACATTTTACTTCGAATTTCGAACTTGACATTCTACTACGAATTTCGAACTTGAAATTCTACTTCGAATTTCGAACTTGACATTTTACTTCGAATTTCGAACTTGACATTCTACTTCGAATTACGAATTTAACATTCAAGTTCGAATTTCGCACTTGACATTTTGACATTTGAAATTCGGAATTTCGGTTAAATTTCGATAATTTCGGACAATGAAAATATTGCAAAAAAACAGTTGTCAAAACAAGAGACCCGAGTGGACTTTTTCTTGATGAGGAAGTACCATTTCTTGGTGCGTCACCAGACGGTATCATTGATGAAAATACAATTGTTGAAATAAAATGTCCAATCACAGCTTACAAACTAGGATTAGAAAGAGCTATTCATGAAAAAAAGATATCGTTCTACAAAAAAATACAGAACGGTAATTATATAATAAACAAAGAACATAGTTGGTGGTATCAAATACAGAGGAAATTGCATGTAACAAGAAGATCTAAGTGTATGCTTGGTATTTGGTCTGGGGATAAGTTTCCTGTAAAAATATAATTAATTTACAAGGATTGCACCTTTTGGGAAACTAAAATGAAAAATAAGTTGATTAAGTTCTACACAGATTGCATGCTTCCTGAACTGGTAGATCCTAGACATACGAGGAATATGATAATTAGAGAACCATCTTATATAGTTAGTGCTATAGAGGGGCGCAAAAGGAAAAAGGAAGAGGAAAAAGAAAAGAAAAAAACACAGACAAAAAACGAAGAATGACGATTTTGAATGAAGTCAATAAAGACGAAGACACACTTCATGATCAAAGTCCTAGTATAGCTGCTGAAAAAGTACTGATTTTTGATGAGTTTTAAATTCAGTTACCAATCGAAAAACCCACACGAACACCGCACACACACACACACACACACACACACACACACACACACACACACACACACACACACACCAACACATGCACAAACACACACACGCACACGCACCACACACGTGTGTCGAAGCTCATCATTTGCTTCAATAGCTGACAAATACACCCAGTGCACCACTGCTTATTACGGTTCAATCGTGGCAGTAGTTTTCGATGGATACCCAACAGATCCTACACAAAAAGGCACGAAGAGCTCTGAAATCTCCGGAAATAATATTTGATAAAAATACTAAGGCTCAGGTTTCACAAGAGAATTTCTTATTAAACGACAAAGTAAAATTCGTTTCACCGACCTGCTGAAAACGAGAATGGAAAAGCTTAACATATTCGGGTACTGCATGCTAAGGAAGATGCTGACAGGCTCATAATCACTACAGCTGTCACTTTTGTCTCTTCCTATGATATAGTGTTAGACGCTGGCGAGGACATGGACTTGTTTATAATCCTCACTGGGATCTCACGCCATCGTGACGTTTTATTTCAAGAAACGTGTAATACACAATGCTGCAGATGTGATCTATTCCAGAATCACCTCTTCAACGTAACATCAAAACCGGACATTTTTCTTTTCATCCACACCTTCAGTGGGTGTGACTCGGCATCTTGCTTCTTCGGACAAGGGAAGATAAAAATGTTTTTCATACTCCAAAAACACTCGGACCTCGGAAAGAAAGCTGCTATTTCTCTTGACACCACCTCTACACCTGATGAGATAGCAGCAGCAGGGGACCAGATTTGGTAGTTTCTCTGTACAGTGGCAACCCCGAATACGACATCCAGAGCCTTGATGAGCTGCGGTATCATCTATTCGAGAGGGCTGCAGCCAAAACGAGCTTCAATCTCGCCAGGTTGAGTACAAGAGAGGCTACCCGTCAATTCTACCGCACCTACCAGCTATCAGGTACCAAATTAAATCGTTCTTATACAGCTCGTATACAGCTCTACTCTATATTTCTAAACATATAAATTGTCTTTCGTCATTTTCTCTTCAACTGTCAATTCTGTTCCAGGTGCATAAATGGCTGGGAGCCGGACAGGACCCTCTCGACTGGGGATGAATATCCACCTCACAAGGCCTCAGTCCCAAAATGATGACCAGAGACGCAGTGCCACAACACCTTTTGCCGATTCAGCAACTATAACAGGACTTTGATTACGAAGCGTGTCTTCGTCTTTATTGCCTTCATTCAAAATCGTCATTTTTCGTTTCTTGTTTTTTTTTCCTCATCCCTTTTCTATTTGCGCCCCTGTATAGCACTAACTATATAAGAGGGATCTCTAATGATCATATTCCTCGTATGCCTAGGATCGACTAGTTCATTATCCTATGTTTTTTATTACCTTTATGCTATGTTTTTTTGCTAATTGCGGGCGTTTTTGTTTACGTAATTACGTAATTCTTGTTTACCAAATTTTCTAACAATAATAAAATGATTACAATACAAATCCGATTATTATTTCACAATACGTACTTTTATTTATTTAATACCTTTGAATCTTGAAGGTACACTATTTTCGTACGTAGGTATGGTCACTCTACAAGCCGCTCTCGGCGCGCGCGGCATTTCCAGTTCTCTTATCACGCGTTGGCTCCGCCCAATCGCCCAAAGCCGTTGACAATAGTCGTCGCCTTAAACCTGCGCTACGATACACCCTACCTACTTAGACGACAATCCTGCATCACACATAATTGCAGCCTCGGAGTCTAACAATATTGAGGTAGATCGCCAGAAGTTTAAGCTTGAGACCCCTGACCTAGTTTTATCTAGATGTAAGTTCTATATATGAAATTATACTACATCTTAAAATGCGTCTTGTCTTGTAAATATTATTATATAGGATGTATATTATATATTATTTTATTTTAATATAACCTATTTAAGTAAAGACTATTAAATTTAAGTCTGTTGTTGCCTATGTCAAAACAACGCCACATGCATAAATAAAAATGAAATGCTGTTCGTTGGTAACCGCATATTAGGTTGAACGGCTGAACCGACTTGGCATTCTTTTAAAATGTTCGTAATAGTTCAAATACGCTCCTAACGGAAAGGATAATTGGAAAAGTTGCCTGGAAAATTAGAAAATTCGGGATAAACTGAAAGTGCATTTTTTCTACTCACGATTCGGATGATGTGTCCGTAATTCTTATATAACTCTTATATATTTCTTGTATATGTGTCCGTAATTCTTATAACGACATATTATTAGGTTGAGTCTTATTTCGTTTTGATCGCTATGCTCTCGGGATGAAAATATTTCAATCGAATGTATTTAATTAAAAAAAACGGAAGATCTTGAGAAAAATCCGGAAAAACGCATCCCAGCCTAAATTAAAATGAATGTTTTTTTTAATAGAATAGAATATATTTATTGTGCTATAAAAACATTACTCAACCGGTCGAAAGCCAGCCTTCGCACGCAAGAAAACTGAGTCGCAACTTTTTGGTCGATTATATAAATAAATACTAACAATATCGCTTTTCCATGAATTACCTCTTATTACCTAGTAATGTAGTATATATGGGGGCCCCATATAGTATATATGGGGGCCGGCCGAAACAGTTACGCGCGGATCTGTCAAACGACGCAAAATGCCTATAGCACTGTTGGCGTCCGCAGGGTTAATGAATATTAAACCTTAAAAAAAAGACAATTAACGTATTTTTTTCAGTTAACCATTTTTCTACTTTGGTTTTAAGTAGTTTGGCGGGAGGGGGGGGGGGAGTTATCTGATTGCGAAAGTCTTGGGGTGACACAACCAAATTTTTACTTTGTTTGCATATTCCAATAGCGTTTTACAAATTTACAAAACGGTCACAAACAAATTTATTAAAATTTGCACAGGACAACGTCTGTCAGGTCAGCTAGTATTAACTAAATGGAAAAAGAAAAACAATACTGAATACCAAGAAAATAAATCATGCTGACCACCTTTGAGCATATCCCTAAATCGACATGATATATTAAGTGTTTCGTATTGGAGACGCATTGGCCTATATTGTGTCTATAAGAATTGAACAGTAGCTGTCCCAAATGGCAGCCTTGCTGAATCCACCTTAAACTCAATAAATATAATGCAATTCATCGTTTTTTAAAAATATTTTTTCTGGTAAAAATCAATATGTTCTTACGTCTCTATCTAAAGACTAGAAAGAGGTATGTATGCTGCTAAGAAGCTGACAGGGTGCCACCTTAAGAATGCTCACATCGCAGTATACCAAACAGTAGGTTCACTCTCGAGCTACTGGACATTGCGGGAAGAGTGTGCGAGGAATGTGGGCAGAGGGGTACGTCTCGACGACGCCTTTGGTTAGCGTTACCAGCTGGCGACTTTTTCAAACGTTTGCATATCCGCGTGGGCCAAGTAGCGGGACATCTGGCGGCCATTTCCGAGCCCTTACGACTCGTGACGTATTCGCTTCGATTTCAATTTTGTTTTAAGAGAATCTAATGTCTGATATGCTGTGCTCACATGAAGATTTCCAAATGGATTACACGAGCAACTTGAAGTGCATGGGATCGAGTGTTGAAGTTCCTAAAGAATGTCGGATAACTCAGTCTTTGGAACATGAGACATTTAAACTCAAGGTGGTGGGTTCGAGCCCCACGTTGGGAGCCAGTTGTGTTCTGGTATAAAATTAAAATGATGTTACATATAAACAGCAAACATGTTTAAAATATACCATATATAATATAATGTAATGTTTTAAATATAGAATATTGTAACTTTGTATATTTTCAACTGTATCGGTTCTTTTGTTGATGACAGGGTTTTATTCAGCTCCGGAAATGAAACTTTTATATTATTGATTATTTCCTTTTAATAATATTTCATGTGAGATAAACGACTATTTTGATTTCGGGTTAAGACAGTAGGTTGCAGAACGACACTTTAACGCTCGCTTAATCCCGCCTGTTAAAACAGCGAAGAAACACAATAAGAATTAAAACAATGGAGCACTTCCCCGGCGATTAAAATCCATTTTTTCCACGGGAACCCACCCCCCGCCCTAAGCTCGTAAATAGAGCGGGGGGTTGTCAACATTTAAGCAGACAATGTCCCGTATTTATACCCGGTTTGCTTAAAAGCTTCATAACTCCCAGCGACGTTCTATTTATATTTTTAATAGTAAAGGTGGGAGATTAAGATTGGACTAAGTGGATGTTGGCGTAAGGAAAGGTGGGTTCCGGGGAAGAAAAAAAGGAAAGGAGCTTTTAGAAGCGGGTGGACGCGAGGTGGCGTCCATCTAAATAAAATTTTGGCGGAAGAGAAAAATCGTGCGACGTAATAATTGATAATACAAATTAAATAATCTTATGTCATGAACCAACGAAATAATTATTATTATTCCCTTCTGAAAAATTGAACAAAATAGACAGATTTTTTTTTACAATATAATCATAAGGAATACAAAATATGCTACATAATATAAAGAAAACAAATTAGGAATTTTTCATTTAGACGTAAGTTTGCTATGTGAGTGTATATCGGTGTTGGTTATGGGTCTGTGGCGTATCTAAGCCGGTGCGACGCACCAGGGCCCACGGTAGTTCGGAGGCCCAAAATGGGACTTCTGTCTACTATCGACGTTCCATCCAACTCTGCTAGGAAGCTAAGGAAGTCGAAAAAATGGATGTCTCAAAACTGATCGATGATTTTGCAGAGTGCAAATCAAGACGAAAACTAAGTATTATAGAAATGTATTTGTTCATATTTTTAATAATACATTAAGGAGTTATTGTAATTACCTAGATTTACAAATATTTATGTATAATAATATTGTGGGTATTTTTTAGTGTTACCAGTTTTGCGCTTGGTAGTTCTACTCAAAATAAAGTAATAGAAACAAACTTTATTTTTTTTATTTCTCACTAACATTCAAAGGTGGAGAAATATAATTCGCCGATTGAATTAACATATAGGAATAAATGTTTCGAACATTCTCCATCAATAGTGTTTCTATGTAAATCCGCGTGTCCTGCTGAAGTTCTTGGGAGCTTGTTCCGCACCATTTTCGAGGCAATGCCCCCAAATTAATACCCCATTTATAATATAGCTACAATATAAATATGTAATGTTGCTAGTTATGAGTTATGCATTAATTATATCCTATATGCCATAATGAATGTAAGTAAGTAGGGGCAGGGCCCTTTTGTTCAATTTTGCACCGGGGACCAATTTTGTTACGCCACTGTTATGGGTGTTTGTATGATGGAGAGCGCTTGTGTGTTTGTGTGTGTATCAGTAGGGTGTATGTGAATGTGATTGTATGCTGAAATGCGGGATGCTAACACAATTTAAGCTGATTTCCAGCTATTAGGTACCTCCTTAACAAGGAACAGTTTTTTTAATTATGGTTGTGTGTGGCTTTTCTAAAGTTCTTATGAGCCTTATAGCACTGCGGCCGTTGCTGATCTATTGTGTTCGCCACCTACTATATTTCTGTGCTAAGCCACGTGTCATTTAAGAACCGCAACAGGCATTTGGCGCCAGATTGTTTAACCTCCTCAGGTTGGAGGTAATGACCATCCAAGTCGGTGTATCTTTTACGCATCAGCGGGCCACACTCGCACATGAGGTGCAGGGGAGTTTCCTCTGCCCTTTGGCAGAACCTGCACATTTTCGTGTCCCGGAGCTTGAGATTGTACATGTGTTAGGAACCGATTACTGTCGTGACTAAATATGTGAATTTCGTTTAAGCCTATATTGTATGCGTACATAACAAGTGCCAATACGAATTGGAATTATAGTTTGTGTTTCACCTAGGTACGTAAAAAGTTAATGGTTTGCGCGATAATATGATAATGATAAGTAAAAAGGCGAAAAAATGTACGTACCTCGTGAAATTTGCATAGAGAGATGTTGTCATGATACATTTCTTTTTATTAAGACTATGAATACAGTCGCATTCATTTAGACAACGATGTTTTAATACTAAAGTAAATGTCAATCTTTCTTTGAGTCGATTCTAGTAGGCAGGTAGGATGAAACGAGCGGCGGGTAGACCGTTACTTAAAACCCGTCGGGTTGCAAACAATGAATGACTTGAGTATCTAACTACTAACTACACAGCTACCGAGCGAAAACGTTTTGCCGGCGCGCCAAGTATCTCGGATGTACATGCAACAGCTGAAGTTGGGGGTAAAATAAAATCATTTTAAATATATTTTTCGTCATTATTGGGACGTCGTCGATTATTGGGATGTCGTTGATTATTGGGACGTCGTCGATTATTGGGACGTTGTAGCTAGAATTTTGTATGGCCTGCGGTTTTTTACTTTCCCGGCCCACCGAGCGACCAGAAGGGAAAGTATTGTGAACGCGTTTTTTTGTCGAGATGAAAATATCCATTTTGACCCTCCCTGAAATTAAAACTATTTACATACTGAAGTCTGTTTGTATGTATGTTCGTCTGGGTCAATTACTCAGCGATAGCGCCCAAACGATACGACTGCGATAGCGATAGCATCCAAACGCTTAATCCGATTGAGCTGAAATATGGTATGAAGGCATTATTTGGTCATTGCATCAGTTGGCTGGCGGGGCTGAAATAACACTGTGAAAGTTTGGTTGAAATATCTTGTATATAAGCTACACTAATAATACCTAAAGTCCGCTATAAATTTCAATGAAATATTATGCTGAGCCGCCCGAGGCTAACCGACAAATGAACCGCGTCGCTCGAGGCCATTGTGTAATGGAACCCAAATGGTTTGTTCGCCGGCCGAGAGAGGGGGTTCGTGGATTTTATTTAAGATATTATTATTCATATGAAATCAATCCTTGGATGTTTGCCGGTAAAGTCTTGGGGTGACATAACCGTTTCTTACATAATAATATATGCTACCTATATTGCCAGATGTAAGGGTAAACGCATAGAGAAAAGAAATAAAGGGAGCATCTATTGGCTGTCCCTCGTCATGTTGGTATCTTCTCTGCAGATGTGGTTTACATCTGCAGAGAAGGAATTATGTGGATGCGGTTGATGAATGATAGATTCTGCGCGATACGAATCTACACTAATCCCCTCAATTCTCCTAGCCAATCAGTGTAGGAGGTGAATGAGAATAGGTAAAAATGTTGTGGTATGGAATATTAATGTATAAAAATATATCGGAAAAGTAGTCTAACAAGCATCTTTATTCAAATGCAGTTTTACAGAATGGTACTACGAGTGGAAACAACATTAATGCGAGTCAAACATCCACAAGCATACCCACAGCCAGTTGGTGTAACATGGTGAATCGTCGACGGTATAGACACAGTATTCAGGCAGTAGCTTCTCTAGCTTCTTTTGTTCTAATAGAAATTAGAACAAAATTGAAATTAAAACGAGCGACGCGACGTCACGAGTCCTAAGGGCTCGCATATGGCCTATACTCCGCCGACGCAGATATTGAAACGTTAGAAAATTTTGCCAAACTCCACCCGCGCGAAACGTTCACTATAGGCGTTTGCCGAGACGTATGCCTCTGCTCACTTCCCTTGCACCCTATCCCCGCATTGCCCTGCCGCTCAAGAGTGAGCTTAGTGTTCTAACTCGTTATACTGTAGTATAGCGGAGAATGAATCAGTGAGACGGCAAGCGAGTGATGCAATATAACAGCTTCAGGAAAGAACAGCATGAAGAAGAAGAAGTAGATGCTGGCAGATTGCATCAGCGAAAAACGCGCGTCTCTTTTCCGTGCGCTCACGCGGTCCAGCGCCGGCATACCCAGATGTATGCCCAAACTGCTTCTAGCAATCGGAAAACGACTGACATGTAACACTGTGATGGGTTGATGGTGAAAGAACATGATTGTGGTTTGTTTGAAATAAGAATTATAATTTACTTTTACATTATTAATAGAGTCAACAGCCGCAACGACAAACATGTAGACACTTCACAGCGGCTAGCCGTATAAGAGAATCCGCTATCTCTCTACAGAGACGATGTACGCTATATAGGGAGTATATAGAGGGTGTTTGGCAGAAAAACCAACACATTTTTTTAGGGAAATGTGGAGGTGATTTTCTAGATTGCCACTAGAAACCTGTATGGCATCCACATGAGAGTGTATGTGTTATGATATAAGTGTGTAGGGAGGTTGCTTACAGTAGTAATAGCACGAAATAATTTGTGTTGTATTTTACAATGTATTGTTATTTCAAATAAATTAATACTTGATGTAAATAGTTTCAAGTAAACGACTTACAAGCTTCCAAACTCTTAAAATGTGTAAATGTTTGAAAAGCCCTAGATTCATTATTAAAATAAAATAAAAGGGATTTTGCACTTACCTTTATTTTAAAAAGTTCTGTAATTTATTGCCGTTCCAATGATAGGCTACATGTAATAGACATTCAGTAGAAACATTTAGTATTTGTTAAAAAAAGAGATAATTTTTGATCAGGGCTGAACACCCACTCTAATAATAAAACCGATTAAAAAAAATTCAGTCCACATGCATTGCAGAATATAATAAAAGTTATTCTGCGCTATTACTGCCCCACGAACAAAAAAAGTCATGATGACTTAAACGCAAACTTTCAGGTAATAAAAATAAGTGGCTCTTAGGACATAAGGTCTATGTGTAAAGCCAGCAAACGACCCCCTCAATCTCCCAAAAAAATTTGTCGGTTTATCTGCCAAGCATTCTGTATAGGATGTATGCATGTAATAGGAAGGTTTTGGTATATTTAAGTATGTTGGTAGGTTTGGTATATTTAAGCGCTAGGTAAAATATCACGAATAAACTATATTCGCGATAATTTACCTACCGCTAGATAGCACAACGCGCGTAACTCTTCTTATGCTATTTTTAAAAACATTTTTTTTCAAATTTAAAAAAAAAAATCTCTGAAAAAAAATGATTTTTTTGGTGTTTTTCCCAAAAAAATCTATTAAAAGTTGTTTATCAGCTCGTACTGATTCATCCACTTCAAGGATGTCTAATTAAAAACTCATTCTGTGTATTTTAACTATGCATATTGAAAAATAAACATGAAGATTTATCGTTCATTTCATCGTGGATTTTTTCTACTCGTACATTCGAAGGGGTCGGATAAAAGGTGTACTTATTTCTGTTAGTGATGATGCGCGCGAGGTGTAGGGTACCTTCGCGTCGGCGATGCACCGGGCGCCCGCGCCGCGTGGGGAGGTAGACGAGCCGCCCACCAGCTGTAAGAGAGTCAAGTTTTTGTCGGGCACACAAGAGTAAAAGTGCTATTAAGTACGAGTGCTCGCGCCCACCTAACCGCGAATACGCCGCAACGACCGTTACGCCATCAGAGAGAGGGTAGTCTAGCCGGGAGGAGGGGGTAGCTTTCAAAGCACGCAGAGACGCGCACTACCCTCCGTTGTTTTCAAAACTCTGCTTCGTTTCTCAATTTAATTCGAGCAGCGCGGTCACTAAACGGTATATTTTTATAACGGGGTCTTTTTCTTATTCTTCCTCAGCATTGTTTGGTCCACTCCTGGACGTAGGCCTCTTCCTTCTTCTTCCATGTCTGTCTGTCAGCTGCTGCCCTCAGTCATCTGGTCCTTGCTGCTTTTCTGATGTCGTCCAGCCATCGTAGTTGCGGTCTCCCTATGCGTAGCTTTGTGTTTCTTGGTCTCCACTGGACAAGCCTCTTCGGACACCTCGCGACGTGTCCTGCCCAGCCCCACTTCAGTCTGGCAATACGCTTCATGACATCTATCAACCCTTCGTATTTCTTCATTGCGCACTCTGTAACGGGGTACAGCATGTTATTAGCGTAGCGTATGGGCATCGCTTTCAATCTTAATTCACTTCCCCAATCCTTCATCTCAATTCACTCTATTTGCTGGATAATTTAAGACTTGAATTGCATCTGAAGAAGCAATTCAAGCTTTTGAATTGAATTTCTTCAGAAAGTGAACTTTCAATAAATTTTCCTATTACCCCAACATACTTAATGTGAACTATTCCACAGCTCAAGGTACGAACTCGCCATAAGTATTAGATATTTTATTAAACAACACAATAAAATTATTAAGGACTCTGTAGCTTTATGGGCGCCTTTATGCAAATTTTTAGGTCGTCTAACTCCTTTTTGTCTATTTTACATTAAGCACAATCTAAATATACATACAATATTTGAACACTCAAACAGGCGTCGATCCAAAATAACACATTTGTTTGGATTTATTTATTTAATTTTTACAGTAAACTTACAGTTAGTTAATATATGATAAAGTACTTGCCAAACCAATTTATACAAAACCATTTTACTATCATATAAAAAGTAAACAACGCATGCTGAATGAACAGCATATAATAGAAATAACATGAAAACGTCAATAATACGTGGTAAAATGGGGTATATAAAGCAAAAATGTATTGTGAATAGTTATTAGATATTATTGTTTGTAATATATGATATAATATAATATTAGGAGTATGTGGTATAATATAATAAAGTGATATAATACAGTAGGATCGCAGTTACTTAAATTTAAAGAATTAGACGATAGACTAGATGTGATTGAATCTTTAACTAAACAAATGGAACCATTAATATATCTCAACATTTACATGTGGTGACAAAAATACGACACATTCCGGTGAGATGTCTATTCGACAGGATATTGCTATTGCGTCAGCAAAAAATGTATGACAGATCTTTGTTAGTCGCGATGGCACACGAAATTGAATATTTGCTAGACTAGCTGGGCTGTCTAGTCGATTGTGTATCACCTAATGGAGACGCGTTATATCGTTAATGGTTTTGTTTGTTTGTTTCTACACTTCATTGGGAAATTTCACAATGGGTGAGTTTATTATTATACGACAATCTCTTACAACCAACCCTACTATGAAGTGTTTGTGTATATGAGTGCGTTCAACATGTGTGTAAGTCTGTCTTGTTATTGCATTAGATCAACAAAATTAAAAATGCAATTCCTTTAATTTTATCCCAGCGGAAAATGGTGACCTAGCCGGAAAACGATCCCGGAACCATACAATGTATGATAAACCGAATGATCCTGCGTGTTTTTAAATATACTAGGTTAAAGTGGAAAAGCCGCTCTATATAACCTCTCAGATTATATCTGAGTCCACAGTTGTTCGACAGCATGTGAGTGAATTTCTTTTAAACTCGGTATGTTCTATCGCTGTGAACATTGTAAAGCGGATTCTAAATTATCCATACTCTAGAACCGATTTTATCTGGACGAATAATAGGGAGTTTGGATGTCGAAATTACTTCATTGTTCTGATGAGAAAACCAAGAATAATTTTACTTTTTCAGAGATGCTTGACTGTCACTTATTGCATTGATTTTATGCATGTATTTATGTACTAAATTTAAATGGATGACGATCGACAGTACTTCGGTCTACCCTGAATTATGGCGATTGCAACATCGCCGAAACGTCGGGTGCTATATAATTCACGTGATAAATTAATTCTATTTTATTTATAATATCAAACAACCCCGATAATATACGATTTCATACCTAGAATGGTCGTTTCAAATGCATGAAAAAAAGTGTAATTTACGGATTAAAAAGGACCTAGAAGTCGTATATTCGAATCGAGCGGAGCGAGCAGTCGGCGTCGCGACGCTGGTGGTCGCATGTGTCCGGTTGCGAAAGCCGACCGCAAAAAAGGCGGCAACAGACAAGCCACTGGCGACGCGCCAGCCGCTAATAAATATTTCAGATTCATTACCGCCGGGCAAGCCTGTAAGGGCGGTTACGAAGCCTAACCTAATTCTAAAAACCCAAAATTAAATATCCGGAATCTCGCATAGTAAATAATCTTCGACAACATAACTACACTCAAGAGCAACGAATCCGGCTCTTTCCATAATCTTTATATATTGGAAACTAAGACCGCTAGCTTTTTAAAAAAAAAAAAAAGTGTGGCACTCGGGGACTGCCGCGGTAAAGCTATTGCATAGCATTTTTAACAACTTATGCAATTATAATTATTTATTTATTTTATTTTTTCTGATATCAGATAACTGCGCTCTATCGAAAAACGTTGAAATTATTCCGAATCATTTGCGGCTGCGAAAACAAATGATTCGAAACAATTTAAACGTCTTCCGATAGAGCGCCGCGCACGAATTTTTTATTCGATAAAGCATAAAAACGGATTATTCGAAAAAAATCGTAGATTAAAAGATATATAATTAAATTATCTTTAAAATGGTGCAGGTTTCATAATAATACGCCAGATAGTATTTGCGTAGTAGTCGTTTTTGTGTTCGGTTAGACCTAATTTCACAAATTAATTACACTATGTAATATTAATAAAATCTGAAATATTAAAAGCTAAGAATATTAGGAAAATGTTCTTGTTTAACATATTTTTTTTCGAATCGTAAGCAGTACTCGTTTAGACGTAATTATCAGTTTAAAATCATTAATTTTCGTTAAGAAATTTCTTCATTCGGTCGCCGCGCTGGCCTAGGCCCGCGAAAAAAGCTATGCAATAGCTTAAAAAAAAAGTATTTAATAGACAATATAATACTCAAGTAAAATTAATAATACTGCCTGAAGCAGTGTTTCTCAACCTATTTTTAGATCGCGACCCCTTTTTTGGTAAAAAATAAAACCCTTACGCGACCCCTTCTAGACTGTAAGTCAGTCCCCCCCCCCGGCCCTTGGTCTCTTTCACATCTAAGAATGTAGACAACGAATAGATAAACTTTTTGTAAAAACAATGGTGAAAACCACATTAATTTTAACGGTTTCTCATTTTCGAAACTGTACCCCAGTGACTGTTTCGATATTAGATCAATATAAAGTTTTCTAAAGGCAATAGAAAAAGACATAATAAATACGTTTCTCTTCTGAAGTTGCAAATGTTGACATATTCGATAAATAAATGTTTTGTATTTTTTTTTAGATAGCCTGTGACCCCTGGGGGTCACGAAGGGACCCCCACGGGGGCACGATCTACCGGTCGAAAACCCCTGCTCTAAAGTAACGCCATTAAAAAGCTAAAACAAAATATATGAGTTTAAGAAAATCTAACTAAGAATTAACTGCATTTGGTTTTGTTTTTGTTTCCGTTCTCTCACAACAAAAAATGATATTTGCTCATGGTTTTCAATATTCTTGATTAAATATGGTAATTAGTGAATAAGCTATCACTCTTAGTTTCCGAGATATTCATACGTTTATATTGTTGACCCGGATTCATTGCTCTTGATTGTGCTTCTTAAATAGTATTTAGTTCTCGCATAGTAAATAACTAATACGTCATTTTGAAGATAATGAAGCTGACTTGAGTATGACCTATATCCTGGAATTACTTTATAAAAAGGTGATTTTGAATTCATGCTTCAGTCAACAGGATGATATTAAAGCTGCATTTTAAATCTCGAAAAGTAACTAAGAGACTATCGATATTTTTATATGCCTATAATATTTACCCAAATGAAATTGAGGAAACGCGCTCCGACTGAATTATAACGACAGGATATTGGGTTGTTCGTCTCAAGAGAATAGATTGTTTTTGAGTTTACTAATTATATTATGTTTTTTTTTCATACATTTCCTATAAACATGAATGTATGCAAGCTTTTATCTCCAATTCTATTTCCATGAGAATATTTTACAAATATTGATTAATTAACAAAGATTTTTTGTAAATCTAATACCTTGGATAAGATTTTGGATACCTAAATGTGAAGTCACCCAATTTGCAGACGATATTAGCGCTGTTGTTAAAGCTGTCAACAATTATAAATACGTATCAATTTCAATAACGTGCCAATATCAATACATATCTTGGTGAACTTGATGATTTGTTCAATGCGAACAAGATGCCTAGGTGCCTAAATAGAATCTAAGTTTTCTTTACCAATGTAATTATTTTAGTACAATAAAGGTATTTTTCATTTCATTTTCATTTCATTTCATTTTCATTTTAATTTCATTTCATTTCATACCTCTAAGTCCAAAATGGTTATTTTAAATTTTAAGAGCAATGATCATCTATAAAAATTTGAAACTGCCCGGTTCAATTTGCGGAATCAGTTAAATACCTCGGACTACTTCTGGATGAAAAGATATTCTGGAATTTACATATACATCATGTTAAATCAAACTGTCGTTGTTTTGTAATACGATTCTACGACGAATAACTTTTAGTAGGTTCCAAAGTTTCTTAGAAACTATATATTTAAAAAAATTAATATATGTATGTAACGTAAAGATTAAAGTAGTAATGACACTTACTACTTAAAACACAAATATTTTGACACGTCCAAGAGCGGTTTTTAGCCACCAATTGGACACGACGTAAATGTAATGTAATGTAATGTCGTCTGCCGGTTATGCTCTATTACGCATCAGGAGATGTATGGAGAGACCTGAGGAGAGACACATCTGCGCTATGGTATTCTTTATATAGTACTGCAGCGCACATCAACAGTGTATTTGCAGAAAACATACGTGCGATAGTGGATATAGGTACAAGGCAGTCATGTGGTGAATACTTTCGAAAACTAAGGAAAACATATTGACGTTTTATGCATTTTTTCTCAAGAAGCTATTTTGTGAATCGTATTGCAATAAGAGCTTGGGAATATCGTACGCGGAAGTACATCGGCATGACACCAGGAATAACACCATTACCGCCAACCGATCATACAACGTGCGGTTAAGTTCTAGGCGACTAGTCGTTACACAGGACTTAAACTTTTTAACAAATTACCTGGTCACTTAAAGGCAATTTAAAATATCAATATTTTCAAGAGATCCAATCAAGTGTATCTGCCTAAAAGCAACATATATTCGAATAACGACATTCTAAAATATTTTGAAAATAACATCTTTCTTACCATGTAATTAAATGTACACATTTGTTATTGACACTTGTAAAATTATAGTCTTTTTTTGTTAATTAAAATAATTTTGGAGTAATTTTCTCTATTTCATTCTTTGTTAAGTTGATTAACTGATTTATAATTGGTTTGATATACTTCCTCTTTTGGTTTGATATACTTAAATAATTGCACGGTTGTAATGAAAATAAATACACTTATTATAAGAGACTTTGAGTCCAATATCTGAAAGCAACTTAGGCTATAGTAATATTAAATAATCAAAATATATAAAGAGCTATATGGTAAAATATAACACAATGTGTTTTAAGTATGACGAGACATTGCACTAATAATATTAGAGTATTAAACTAGAAAATAAAACATTAATATGCAATAAATTTAATAAATAATTTTGCATCTTCTCATGAATTATTGTGTTTACTTTTGCGGTGTATTCGAAATGGCACATTGATCTCCAACCTGCTAGCAGTCGTAAGCGAAAATTGCTGAAAGAGCGGACAATTCGGTTTTGTAACGGTTTTCGCTGCATCCGTTTTACCGTGGCCACTCTACATTGTGCCACCAATTTTATTCAAGCCGTCCGATACAACTGTGACTACGGATTACTTTGAAATTGTTTCGCTTCATTACCATGATTACCCCTCCTCTGATATGGCACGAATGCAAACAAACCAGCCTATTGGAATTTACAATATATGTAAGCTTCTGCACGACGTTTCGGCCTGTTTACTGAATTGTAACAAAGGTGTGAGGTGATACATTCTTCTACACTCGAGTCTTGTTTTTTGCAATTTCTGACGCCGGTGTTACAATAAAAACTTAAATTCCCTCTATAATATCATACACAGAATTATACAGATGATCTCAAAAGTCTATCAACATTTTATATATCGTTTGCAGCAATAGATAGAAATGTTGTCAATGGAAAAATGAAACAGGGTAAAAAAAACAAACAACATTGAATAAAATTACACATTAAATTTAAGGTTAAAAATCTTAGTGTTTCGGGCGACTTTAGCTACTGTTCAGGTTTATCCAATGTGGCGACACAAAAGAGATTCAATTCCTTTGATCAGTCGGGTTTCAGTACTCTATGATAGAATATTCATTCTCAAGTTGTAGTTCGTTACATTTAGATAGCGATAGCGAGCTCGATCATAATTTTGTTTAAAACGATTCTACCTTTCCATTCGCCAAAAGCGATTAAATCGCGAGAGTGTTCATAATAAGGCCGAAATTTGTTATACTTCGCTACATTTCGATAGCGACAGCAAGCATGTTCATAATTTTGTTTAATTCGCCAAAAGCGATTGAATCGCGAGAGTGTTCGAAATTGGGCATATCCCGTGTCATTGTAATATTTGCAAAACATAAAATTTCTATTTTCTTCACCAATTAATACTAGCTTTTCTCATGATCATAACAATACTGTCAGTCGTGTAATACCAGCTATGGCAATAAATGAAACCGATTGTTCGCACGTCTGTTATACGAAGGGGTAGCAAGCTACTAAGAATGAAAGTGTCCCATAGAAATTGCGCGGTCCTTGTGTTATGCCGCTCGTTGGCAACGGAAAGTGATTACCGAACGAGAAAGTTGTATCTTGGTCGCACTTTTTATAGCTAATTTATAACGTGTTTCTTAAAACATTAATATCAATGTTCTTTTGCTTGCTCTAAGGCTTCTTTTGTTGTGAATTTATGTGAAAATGTTTCATAGCAAGAACACTTTCTTAATCAGGTACGGATGCGCGAGGCAAACTAGCGATTGACTTGTGTTATTATCGTTATATTTTAATGGGAAAAACAAGCGGAACCACCAAAACAACTTATCGCATAACCAAAATAAACAAGTTAAATAAAAGTATGAAATGACTAGGTACCCTAAAGTTTGGTATACGATCCGGGAGCTAATGGGCCCTTGTTGAGTTGGCCACGAAGACATATTTGTTGGGGGTCGGTCACACTCACGGGTCAACACCCATCCGGCGGCCTCCACGTATAAAGTGCGAGCCAGGGTAGGACTCTGGCCTTAGGGCTAGTTTCCCCCAGAAGTCAACCTTCTGGCGCTACTGGACGGTTTGCGCACCGTGTGGCGTAAGCCGATTGATTGTGCATTGATTGTGCATCGATTGATTGATGATTGATTGTGCATCCTGGAGCCAAAGTAGTGCCAGCATCCCGGTGTAACACCAGTACCAGCATCCTGGTGATAGCCTGGTAACGGCTTCGTGGTGCCAGGATGGTGCCAGCATCTTGGTGTCAGCATGGTACCAGAATCCTATAGGAAGCCTCATGCCAGCATCCTAATGACAGCCAGGAAATTTCCCTACTAGCCTCCGATAACCCGACCCCCCCCCCTCCACCCAGTAAACGCCCAAATTTGACCGATTACATTTTGTATGAAGGAAACCGAAGTTGTAACCGATCGGTTCGATCTACCGGTATCGGTTACATATTGAAACGCAAAATGTATTGAATATTGAGCAAACCGACAGTTTTACGGCAACCGATACCGACAGGTATCCGTCGCTTTTAGAAAACGGCCCTTAGTGGACAGCACAATCCACGCTCAAACTACGCCAGCAGCCCGTAAGATTCCGGCGCCTTACCGCGAGGCACTGGGAAGAGGTGCTCTTCCCAGTGCCTCGCGGTAAGGCGCAGTTAAACCTCGCTCCCTTACTACTAGATTTGGACGGATTTCTCCCTCCCCCAGTTTGGTCACAGATTCGAGGTCGCTTGCGAGGTTTCTACCTGACGTAAGCGGTGATTTAGTTTTAATGTGTCGCGGACCGAGGCGCCCTTAGCCCGCCACGGTCACTCGGGATCGGGTGGCCGACCGATCGATTCAAGGATAAATTACGTCAGGTCGACAGCTACCCCGAAGTCACAGGAAACATATATCTCAAGACCCCCTGGTTATTCGCCGGGTTGCGTAAACGCAGCTGACACGGCCTGGTACCCAAACCGCCCAGTTCCGCCCGAGGTATTCACTGTCAGAAATCCGCGATCTCCTGATCCCAACCGCCCCCGACTGTAGGATTACAGAGGTGGCAGGAGTTCACAGCGGCCTTGTTATGTTAAGTCCCTCTACGGGGAGGCAACCAGATAGGAGTTGAACCGTTGGGCAAGCTAGATGACTTAGAGTTTGGCCAACACTACCCAAGCTGCACGGAACCATAAGGAATAACTTTGACACATACGGGTTTTCAGGAACTCCACGGATTATCCCGCAATAAACTTTCTCGACTCCTACCGATTTTTTGGATTCGGTTCCCTGCGGATTCATTCCAGCGATGACAGATATGTAAGTTAGGAATTTAGCTTTTACAAATATGGATTTTTACGAAGATGGAGATTTACAATATCGGATGTATATATTTTACTAGTCCCTTATCAAACCTATTCATTAGGTTTCCACCTACGTTTCATTTATATTAAAATAAAACTAAACTTCCCTTTATAAGCGCTCCACCTCGCTTCTCGACTACGCTTTCGTTTGTTACGCATTTTCAGTTTTATTTCCGCTTTCACCCCTCTTGGCACAATGGCACTGGCTTGTATATTAAGCCGCGCTGTATTTTTATGATTTTTGCACGCTGATAGAAATCCTGCATTTCCGATACGGGCCTTTTTTACGAGCATGCTTCATCGGGCGATTGCACTGGAGTACAATGGGATTTGGCCTTTGAAGTTTGTATGCGTATACGTGTTTTGAAATTTTGGAAAACTGTGAATAACAGCAGTATTTTTTTTATAAAGACGAGTTTTTAAATGCTAACAATCTCTTGGAATACCAGGAGATTGTTTAATAAACCTGGAACTGGACATTTTTGAATTTTGTGAGGATAATAAAAATTCGATTTACGTATAAAAAAAAAAACATATTTCCGTGGATATGAGGAGTCGGCGAACAAAACGATCTAAAAACGTTGAACTTAACTTTACAGGAGAGGCAAAAATCTAAATAGCATACTTCCATTTGTTTATTTGTATATTTTGTTTTTTTAGTTGATACCTTTGCTAATTTGTGTAAGATCTAGCATTCGCAAGTAACTTTTCATTGCAAGAATGGGACATAATAAATAAAAACAAATTTTCGTTTAGATCGTTTTGATTGAAATTGGATTATTTAGATCGTTTCAGTCGCAACTGTATTCATAAATCATACCGCTTTGATTGCTATTGGTGTAATAAAAACAGGAAATTAAAAATGAAAACATTTAGGCGATATTTTTTATTGTTTATATATCTACATCATTAATCTTAATCTATTAAATTATTAATTAATGAATATGTCAGAATTTCCTTAAATAATGAACATAGAACCGGCATTGAGTGCCGCAACCGTAACAGATGACATTTTTTTTCACCATTTACACCAAACCAATTTATTTATTTATTTTTATTTATTTATTTATTTATTTTCAGGAAAACCAACAGCTAATTATAATTTAACAATGCCGGAGTAACATAGCAGAGAGCCAATTAAAGGTTTTCACGTTTAAATAACGTTGTAGAAACATATGTGATCTTTCAATTAAAGCTATCGATTAAGAATGCATCAAAAATTATTCAACAATTAATGCTAAAAAATTCACTGTTCAGCCGCTGCCTAGCTGAGTTAACACTCGTACAGAATAGATCAAAGTCAAAGCGTTTAATCATGTCATTGAAATTGTCACTTGTTCGACACAGAAATGCATTTTGCCTATAGTTGGTACCAGCATGAGGAACATGAAGAGCAGGGTTAAATCTATTGAGTTTGGAAGGAACACGGAGATTAATTTTATTTAGTAAGTCAGGAAAGTTAATATTATTGGAGGTAATTTTTAGCAAAAAGGTTAAGTCCGCGGTTTCACGCCGCTTAATCAAGGGGAGGATATGAAATTTCTTGCAAAAATTGAAATAGTTAGATGAGCTGTATGGGATTTTCAGACGGAAGCAGAGATATTTCACGAACTTCATTTGAATGTGCTCGATTCTGTTTATATATTTGTCATAACAAGGGTTCCATACCTGAGATGCATATTCCAAGATGCTTCTGACAAAAGTGTAGTAAAGGATCTTGAAAGTTTTAGCACGGTGAAAGCAAGCTGCACTCCTCATAACAAAACCTAAAGCTTTGGAAGCTTTAGAAACAATAGATTGAACGTGATTATCGAACAGTAGATGAGAATCATGAATGACACCAAGATCTTTAACCACGCTGCACCTCTGCAAGTTATGAAATTTTAATGAGTATGAGGCTAGAGTAAATATTTTTTTACGGGTGTAGGTGACAACGGTGCACTTGGATGGATTGAGGTCAATTTTATTAGAGAGACAGTAACTGTTCAATCTTGAAAGGTCAGCCTGAAGGTCGGCGACATCACCGACCGATTTAATTATTTTGAAAATCTTCATGTCATCAGCAAAACATAGTAAGTGACTATTTAGAAAACAGCTAGCTATATCATTGATGAAAATTAAGAACAGCAATGGACCAAGTAGTGAGCCCTGCGGTACACCGCTAGGGATAGCAACCCAACTAGAAATATAGTTTTTGATGACGATAGCTTGGGAGCGATTATTGATATAGGAGGAGAACCATCGGAGGAGGTCCCCTTGTATACCCATAAACTTAAGCTTGTTCAAGAGTAGTCTGTGGTCAATCCTGTCAAAGGCTTTACTGTAATCAGTGTAGACTACGTCTACTTGATAGCCGTGATCCATAGCTTCAGTCAAGAAATCATTAAAAAGGATAAGATTGGACACCGTCGAGCGACCCCTGATAAAACCATGTTGCGACGGATTGATAGAGTTTTGGAGAGCGGCATATACTTGGTTATAGACGACTCGTTCGAATATTTTGGCAATAACGCATAATTTCGAAATGGGTCTATAATTAGTAATTTCTGTTTTCGAGCCCTTCTTATGTATGGGTGAAACAAAAGCCGACTTCCAGATTCTGGGGAATTCACAATTAGCTAAGGATTTGCGAAACAACAGGGATATTGGAACACAAACAGTTTTAGCGCAGCCAATTAGAAATATTGGACTGATATTATCAGGTCCAGCCGACTTGGAAGTGTCTAAATGAAGTAACAATTTTTCCACGTCGTGATCATTGATCTCTATGCTAGAGATATCATTTGCCTGGGAAGGAATAACGTC
Source organism: Micropterix aruncella (assembly GCA_944548615.1). NCBI lineage: Eukaryota > Metazoa > Arthropoda > Insecta > Lepidoptera > Micropterigidae > Micropterix > Micropterix aruncella. The sequence goes on along the minus strand of OX155952.1, from coordinate 25,015,742 downwards.
GTTGAAGTCGAGTGGCGGCAAATCAGTAGGCTGCATATCCGGTACCAAAAATGTAGAAGAGAAGTACTGGGAAAAGGCTTCACACATGGAATCTCCAGTGGTCGCAATCAAGTCAAGGTACTTTTGGTAGTAAGATCAAGGTACTTATTTTAAATTACAATTTGCACAGTAACTCATTTTACCGAAGCTATGCTCAAATGTGAATGTTGCCACATGTAAATTAAGTATACCACAACTAAAACAAGAAAAGGTGCAAAAAATATATATTTAGACCGTTTTGTAAGAAATCTTTTTTACCGGATACCTATGATTTAGTAATTTTAGTATGAGATGATCATTTTGAAAGAAATTCATTTTAATTTCAAATAATCAACCATTTTTCAACTAACGATAGATCGTTTTGAATGAAATGCATGAGTTCTGCCTCATTTTTCTAAGGTTTCTAGATCGATTTGTAGTAAATAATTTTACTAATCGATAGAACAGCCCAAGGCGTACCGATTTAAAAAAAAAACATGTTTGGGTCCAAAACTAATTTAAAACGTTTTGTTCGCTGAGAAAAGATACGAGAGATACGAGGTTTCACGCACCAAGAGCAGGCGGCCTTCTCAAATGAGAAACCCGCTTTCGTGAAGCGGTTGTCAAAGAGTTTATACTATTATACATCTCGAAGACATCACAGAAAATTAACAGATATGCTGCAAATAAAATTTAATTTTAATTCTATTTTTACGCACAATAAAAATAATAATAAGGATAAAAAAATAAACTTTAAATATAATTTATCTTAAACAAGAAATAACTAAATATTGCACAATGGCCCTTATTATGAAACGTTAACCAACATTGGTATAGTAAGTTGATCATAAATTTACCAAAGTCATCGCCCACTATTTTTCAATTTGTTTTGTCAGTTTTTATTTCTTTATTGCAGTCTTACAGTACTAGCAGAGCCCACAATGGAGACATCCTTGCGCAAAAACCACTTATCAAACAAGTAGATAATTGAGATGTATGCAGCGAGATCTTTAAAAAAATACTGTCGGCAAACTTACAAAACCTTGCAGCTAACCTATGTATTTCAAATAATTAATATTTTTTTTGTTTTTTTTTTTATTTAAAAAAAATAATCATAAGTTGCTTACAATGTCGTACTGATCCACCCATTTTAACGGCGCCCCTAATACATTCACCCTCACCCTGTATACACTAGGCTTAATTTCTATTGACATGCTTAGTTGTAAAATATGGCAAAGTTTATCAGATAACAACTCATAGTTGTATCTTTTGCTTCCGCCTGTACTCTACATTATATTCCGCGGATATATCGTCCGATGATTTCACAAAGCACCGGAAAGCAAAGCCGTCAGAAGGGGATATACAAGATGTAAACTGTTGCCCTCGTTGTATCTTGTATACCGTTCCGTTACGTGGGCCGTAGACGCGTAGTGCTTTCGTGCCCTTTGCCCTGTTGGCGTCTCGCCTAGGGGACGCAATGCTGAAATTCTTAAATATCGAAAATAAGGGTCATTTCGATAATATTAATTATCGAAAAATAATTTCGCTTGATAAATAAAAATAAAATACAAACGGAGCTGAAAGAATGTCTGCTTTAAATTTTCGTATCTTGTTGTGCTCGATTGCGTTTCTTCGTGAAGTAATATTGGAAAATAATGTATGCGAACGAGACCGAGCAGAGTAACACTCTTAGGTCGGAATGTAAAATGAACGATTGTATCGCTTGAAATCATGTCTGCTTTAAATTTTCGTATCTTATTGTGCTCGATTCAGTTTCTTCGAGAACTACTATCGGAAAATAATTTATGCGAACGAGACCGAGCAAAGCGTTAGGTCGGAATGTAAAACGAACGATTGTATCGCTTGAAATCATGTCTGCTTTAAATTATCCTTTCTTATTGTGCTCGATTGCGTTTCTTCGTGAACTAATATCGGGAAATAATATGCGAACGAGACCGAGCAGAGCCTTAGGCCGGAATATAAAATGAACTATTGTATCGCTTGAAATCATGTCTGCTTTAAATTTTCGTATCTTACTGTGCTCGATTGCGTTTCTTCGTGAACTATTATCGGAAAATAATTTATGCGAACGAGACCGAGCAGAGCGTTAGGTCGGAATGTAAAATGAACGATTGTATATTTCCACGGAAATCGCTACGAATTTAGACGGGACATCTGAGAAAATCGTTGTCCAGTTTTAAGCAATGTTTACGTCACGTGGATTGGAATTCTGATTAAAGAAGAATATATGATTTATTTTATAACATATTTAGGAATTCGAATTCTTCCTTGAAGCTCTAACGGTGAAAGCCTAATATCATTTTAGTGCTTCTTATGGACTAGTAGAAAAAGTTTAGTTATCAGTATTGGCAAAGCCTTTATAAGATATCTTCTCCCTATACTATAATATGTTATGCGATAATTTCTGTTCAAATGAGTGAGTACAAATGTAGTATGATTTCAAGATCCTTTTGCACATTTTCTAATAAATATCAAAAGAAACAGTTGCTACAGCCAACAAGCGGTAGTGCAAAATTTTCATTATTTTTCGATACAAAAGAGCAGGATTATAATATTTCAGATTTTAATTTTTAAAATAGCATGGCAGGAATTTCTAAATTTAATAATTTTTATATTGCATACCCTAGTCGCACCCCATCCTCTATCTTCGCTTTTTACGTCATGATCCATTTATCTGCTCCCCACGGGAACCTACAACGCAGGTATTGACGTTATCTTTGATAAGTGCGCCCTTTATCTCCACTTTACTTATCTTGCATTTTTTAGAGGGAAATGTTATTCGATACTAAAAATAACTTAGATGAAGGCAAAAGTAAAAATGTCACTGTTTTCATTTTTATTTTGTATATTTGCCAAAAAATATAACATAACCACTTTCTTGGTACACATACATTACCAATATTACTGACATCATTCAATGGATGTAAATATGACAGATAAAAAATAGATATTAGAAAATACAACAGAACATGTGTTATCTAAAACCGGTCTTCACGTCTACAAATAAGAATTTAAAGATAAAATAGATCAAAGAGAATAAAAAAGACTAGGAAATAGGGAACGATAGGGTGTTTCTATTTGGCTATATTTTAGTTTGTTCATGTTTACTGTTGCACGTCAGTCCTAGTCGCTCTCCAAAGCGCAACTGCCGGCGGGCGGCCCGTCGTGCGCATTCATGCTCAGATAATATTCCGTGCCCGCGCGGGAAAAATGCGATCGGCCGGGCACACGGCGGGCACGGGCTGGCAGACATGCCCGTGCCCGTCACCTATAACTGACGAAGAGACATGGGACAGACCTGCCCGTGACGGACGGACCGTGGCGGGCAGTCTGATAGTGAATTCCCCTCTTAATAAGAATTAAAAAAGAAAAAATCGATAAAATGTGTTTAGCGGCGCGAAGCTCTTGACTACGCTTAATTACTTTTAAATCCTTAATGACCAGGCTGAATCGAGGAGGGTATTTTTCGGTATTTTTATTTAAATATTTTTTTTGAAGTGCTTTACGTTGCTTATCACTTCATTTATTTATTTCTTTACCTTCATAGATTATCGAATCTTGCATGCTCTGAGATGTATGGATAGACTGAAAATCGACTGCCATGGCGTTATTTATAGTAAGTAGATAAACAGAAAAGTCGACAGAAGTAAAGGAACTATGCCGGTTGGAATAGAATGAATGAGTAAGAGAAAGCATGAAAAAAATATACAATGAAAAGTGTAGATTCTGGGCCAGTAGGTAAATTATGCGGATTCTAGAAAAAATATAATTGATATCATATTCAGAATATACGGATCGTTCGATGACGAGTTTCTAGACACAGCATTTTAAATAGATGGGTACCATTTTAATAAGTTGTACTATAAAACAGCCTTGATAGCATTGGCGAATAAACATGTTTCATCTATAGCCACATGTTTAAACTACTAGCGCAGAATCGATATAGCTCTGCTCCTGGTAAGTTTTAGATATTGAGTTGATTTATAATTTGAAATAGATATCAACTTTTACATTAAAAATCACTGAATTAGATAACTAATTGATATTGAAATTTAAAATCTTTTTACGTAATCAATATAACAAATAAGTAGACAATGGATGAATGTATATTAATTATTTCGTTTATATACATATATCTAACATTGTAGGATCATACGTATATTCTGTCTTATGCAATTGATCTTGTAGATAATTTGCTTCTAATGCCGAAGATTCAACGCTAAAGCTTCTTATCGCAGAGAATTCATATGTGAACGTCTTCGAGCCAGGTCTTGTTATATTATTTTTTGAAATTTTATTTTATGAAAATTTCTTTAATGTTTATTTTTAGAGTTTCTGTGGGTATTCCGCAGGACTCGGCTCTTGGGTCTTTCTGGTTCCTTGTATTCGTCGACGACCTACCGGTTGCTGGTCCTACATGGCGTATTCATGTTTGTATATGATACAATGGGCTCGATTGCGTTTCTTCGTGAACTAAAATTGGAAATTAGTTCGTGTGAACGAGACAGGGCAATATACTAGAGCGGAATGTGAAATGATCGGTTGTCATTTTTTTGCATTAAAACTACCCACAAAAGATAAAGCACCTGAATCTTACACCGCACGAAATGTATTCAAATTTATTCGGACGAGTATAAGTTTGACATTTAGTTTTTATCGACGATCGTTCATTTCATATTCCGCTCTAACGTATTGTTAAATCTAATTCGCTTGAACTAATTTCAGTTTTAGTTCACAAAGAAACGCAATCGGGCCCAATATCATGCTTGAAGCCCACTTACAGGTAGCAACGGATGGATCCATATCTAGGGCTGCCGAGGGTCTGAATAGATGATTAAATGACCTGGCTTTCGAGTTTTCATTCGATAAAGAAAACGTCGTATACGAGATGGTATCATATTAATATATTTGCTATTTTTGCTTTCTGCGTTTGAATCCTAATTGAAAAACAACAGAGAATCAGATTCATGTGCGATATTTTCTTTATCGATGAAACATAGAGCCCCAGAGTAGCTGTCAACGCAGTTCTGACACAACACTCACTGTATCCTGTTTAACGTCTTTGCGTTCGGCGTTCGGCGGCGGGAACATTCTCTCTTCTACGTGGAACCCTCTTCTTAAAATGTTCCCGCCGCCGAACGCCGAACGCAAAGACGTAAAACAGGATACAGTGAGTGTTGTGTGCAAGACGGATTTTAAAAATTCCCGCGCTCCGAGCCCGGCCCCCCACCACCGTTATAACCTACGCAGTGGCGGCAGCGGTTTGCGGCCTACCTGCAAAACAACGGACTGACAGCTCTTTAGTCTACCCTAGACAACGGCGGCTGCAACGTCACCGAAACGTCGGGTCCTACAAATTTCACGCGGTAAATTCGTTTTCTATCCTATTTATAATGTCAAACAACCGCGATAGTCTTCGATTTTATGTTAATTACTTTGCTCATCTAGAATGCATGAACATGAACATGGATTTATGGATATTATCTAAAAATTGTTATTATTAATTGCCAAAAACGTATGAAAATGAATATTAGATATTGCAAATTACGCTTTGTTAAAATTATTTGCGGCTAGGCTTTCGAATTGTCGGTGAAGCAGGATATAGACGCATGGTCGTCTATCACGCGCTCGCCACCCACTTTCGATGTGTGATCCGAGAGCTTTGAGGAATTTCCAGGCTGGGTACGAATGAATCACTATGTTGCTCATTTGCTTCCCCGGTTACAGGTGGGAACCAAAACCAAGTATAGAAATCGCATCAATTTGTATTCTGGCACAGAAGCAAAACACGAAGTGAACCAAAAGCGAATTCTACGGCGCTGGCTGGGAATTGCTCCTCCCGCAATATTTCTTCCTCAACGGCCGGAAGGGGATTTGACGCGGGTCGGCGATAGACAATGTATCGAAATCAATTCACGAAACGACTGCCGCGCGTATTTTTTGCAAGTTTCGCTTTCCGCGAACATTTTTCAGGCCCCGAAAATGGTGGATGTAAATTGCGTCTGGCGACGCAGATGGCTGGGAAGCTCATCAACGATATAGGGCCAGGCACTAAGGAAAACTACCTGAGCGTTGCCAGTACTTCACCCGCGACTACGTGACAACACACGGTGTGGTAAGTACGTTAACCTTCAATATAAAAGTCAAACGAGTAGTTGCGTTTGGTCTAAGAGTTTTCAACGTTTCAAGTATAATATTGTGTCAATTATAGCGGATATTAAAAAGCACATTTAAAAATCTGATAAAGGATTTATTCGGCCAGGCACGAGGAATAAGATGAATGAAAGATTAGTCAAATATGGATGAAATTTGCGTATATACATAGGATTAGCATAAATATCCACTAAAAAGGGAAAAAAATACTTAGCATGTATATAGTAGCATTAGCATGTATATAAGAGTTAATAAGTAAGTAGGTATATTATAAGAAAATTCTGAAACTTAACTTTAGACAGTATATATTATTAGAAATGGTTTGAAAGCTTAAAAGGTTATACTTTATACCGTAAAGTAATATTAAATTTCAATTAGTAAACTTCGCCGTCAATTTCGCTGCGGTAACTGCTTACGTTGAACTTCCATGCAGTAAATTAAAAAAAATGCTAATAAATGAAAGGCAACATAAATTCTTCTACATATAATTTTACATTCTTATTTCCGCGATCAAATATATGCAAATAAAATATAATTTATTGCAATTGGTGTAATCACTTATTACCTACTAGTAATTTTAGACAATAATATGCTTTCTGCGTATTTTTTTCCTCGCCTCGTTAATAAGAATATGTACAGACATATGTAATACAAAAAAGCTTTATTCATCAGAAAAGGCAAGCACTTTGCCTAGATGCAATATTTTAAAGCTAGTCTGTACCGATTTGTGAATATTGTTAGCGCACGATTACCAACATAACCTACATAATAAGTTTATAGTAGTACAAAAAAAAAAAACTATTTGTGGGCACAGAATGTGCTACACCAAAATAAACTAAATCCTATAAGTAGGAAAATATTTAAAAAGGAGGAGAATTGGAAGGGAAAGGGGGAAAACAATTTATTTAAAAGTGTGTTGAGATCACCGGAAAGGTGGTTCAGATAGCGAGCGAGAACAGACCCCAGGTCCGTACTCCTAATGAATAGGGTTAAACCCGTGTCGGCTCCATTACGCCGAAGCAGCAGAAAGCTCCCACGAAGGAGAAGTAAAGCGGCTCAGAATTGACTCGAGACATTCAGGAGAAGAGATAGAGGGAGGAGAGGTAGCTCAGTCGAAGAGAGACAGGGATGTGGGGAGAGGGTATCGGGATAGATCATGTCTTAAAGGCGGCACCCAGTTGAATGTTGTGTGATGGGTGCTGGTCTGGGGATTTATTCACATTGCAAAGAATCGATGGCTCCTCCAGAAAGAAAATTCAATTTTCCTGCGCGTTATGTCATGTGGCTAACGAGCCTTTCAAATATGGAGTGAGATCATTTACGAACAGACAATACAATGTCACGAGCGACACAGACTTCCACTTTTAACAGAGTCCTAAATAAATCTCTCAATTGACAACAGCTCATTATTGTTCGTTCCCCGCGATTGATTCCACGGCCGAAAGCCGGGATGGGCGCCCATTACGCAATACTGACAAGAGATTTCAGTACTGAAAATTATCTTAAAATACTGAATATTTGGGCTTTTCCTGGCCCATCGGTAAATTTGCTATGGAGAATGATTTTTATTCACAAATTAATTATTTGTGAATAAAAATCATGTATCAATAATCAATAATAAAAAAAATATAGGGAGGAAGAACACTAGACGCGATGTAAATACTGGCAGCATGATGATGCGTACGCTACAAAATTTTTATGATACAATAATTTAATTTTAGGTTATTATTTTTTTATTCAACTATTTTTTAAGTTGCTGAAATACGAATAGTCTTTTATTCACGTCAATATTAGAAAGACACATGTTTGAGATGCAGATATTACTCGTAGATTATAATTCTATAATAAATTGTCTGACTAATTGGCTCTTTGATTTTGATAATAGATGAGACAAATGAGTTGTTACGTTATGTTATGATTATGTTAATGATTTTTTACGTGATGGACAATTGTCAGATGTCTCCGCGATATCGCTCCATAGGAATTTCACCTTAACCTAGCATATAAAGTTTTATTTTCTATTTTCGTATACTCTAGTGCACCACATTGAGGAGACTATGAATGTAACATAATTTGATGCAATTTGACTTGAACGAAATTTGACCACTGAGTTCTTTTTATTCCAAAAGTTTATTTATTTTGCCACCCTCTATTAGGGCCATGGTTATCATAATGTCTCTATTACCGCATGCGTTTATCATAAGAGTTGCATAAAAGTCATGTCGATTTTACGAAGTCGGGATAAACTAAACAAGAATCGCTCACGATGCGGCGTACTTACTGTTAGGGTGGCAGACACTTTAACGTACACCGCAAGAACGGCCCTGTCACGAAATGATCGCCTTTATTTATGCTAACGGGTATATGTAATCGAATTTGATTTCTTTGTCGCTGCTGGCAAAATAAGCCATAGAAAAAAACGCGAGGAAAAATATAAACAGTAAAATAATAGTATAAGAACGTAGGTAGTGGAGGGCCAGGTAATATGACATACAATCTTTGTAAGTGAAAAAGGAGTTATAAAGAATAGTGTTATAAAAAAAAACTTACACAGATTTCAACGTTGGCTAATTGACTGCATGAATTTAATAGTTATATTTGATAAAGCGGATATATTTTTGAATAGATTTTACAAACATGCTAAAGTGGCATTTTGCCTTGCAGGTGTAAGGCAAAATTACATAATAAATTTTCATACAATCAAAATGACATACCAGTAAGGCGAAGGCAGTAATGCGAAGGGGGAGAAGGTAAGGCGAAGGCAAAATGACATACCAAAACTCTTTACAAAAACAATTTTATTAAATTACTAAGTGGCAATGCGTGATTACTTAAATGTATGTGAAATAATATTGAAAAAAGCATGGGAACACTAGCACTATGAAGAGCAAGTACTACAGGCAAAATGACTTACCCACTATGTCATTTTGATTTTTTGGGACGTTTGTACAAAAATAAATTTTCTTTGATAACCTCAAATATTACATTGGCAATCTGACCTAATTAAGATAGTTGAATATGAGCTATAAGTACACAGAAATATCCTTAAATATGAAATAGCACTAAAAATGGAAAAGAAATTGCGCTTACCTTGATTTTTACGGGACAAAATCACATGGATAACCTCCAACACGCGTGGCGCATTTTTTGACAGCTGCCACTGTCTTACTTTGACGTCTATCAATCACAGCTCAGTGTGGGCAAATACGGATTGCGTATTTAAGCTAAAATGAGGGAAATATTGCAAATATGTCATTTTACCTGCCATGTCATTCTGCCTGGCTCTCCCCTAGTTGTTATTTTATGTTCCATCGAATATGTATATCGACATATATGGATAGTCGAGAAATAAATTGTATCAAAAAGTTACTGTACAGTGTAAAATACTGTGCAAATAAATTCTTTGTCGCGGTACTGCTTTGACAAGTATATATCTGATTCATATAAACAATAATTTCAATAAATAATGTATAGAAGAAATGTAAATATACAAATTGTGATACCTTTATCCATATAACTCTGCAAATTGCACCTCGAAGTCTTCGGTCTTTCCTGTTTTGGAATTAATTATGGCAGAAGTATCCAGGTTAAGAAAGAAATTTAGGATATCTAAGTTAGATTGAGAGAGTAAATGGCCAAGAACGCATCTTTCTGCAAAACTAACGATAATTAATAATTACGATGTTCTTTTCTTTGATTTTGTCACGTTCAAAATCCGAAGGACGACCACACGAGAGACGATGCTAAATAAAATTGACTAACTAAATTTGCTAATCGTTACTTTGGACAGTAAATCCTGCAAAAAATACTTATTTCAGCACATGGATTGACATAATTTATGTTAGTAAAATTTCGGTACATGTTTCGATGTCAAATTAAAAGTAAAGCGAATTCAGCGCGATTGCCGGTTCCGTTTTTTCAGTAAAAGGAGCAAAAGTAAAATATTAACCGGGCAGATAAAATTGTTTTTATTTTTATCATTGTTGTTTTTAAGTTAGTCATAATTAAGAATTTCTTAATCAATTTGTATTATAAGAAAGTAAAAATGTATAATAATAATATATTATAAAGAATACAATGGGATCAGTAATACATCGGCTGATATCAATGGACCGGAGACGAAAAGCTTAATTTATCCTTGAGGCAAAAAAAAAAATCGGTTTCGTCACCATAAGACTTTCCCGGCAATTAGCTAAAGACTGATTTTATCTGAATATTAATTTCTTACATAAAATTCGTGACCGTCCTCTCTCGGCCGGTGGACGAACCCGGTTGAGTTCCACTCCGACGGCTCAGTTCAATATTTAATTAGCATATATGGCGGAATTTAAATATTAATAGTATAGCTTGCATATGAGATATTTCAACCAAAACTTCACACTGTAATGCCAGTGGAAGCTAAATGGGCTCTTGCTGAGTTGACCACGAAGACCCATTTGTTCGGGTCGGTCATACTCACGGGTCAACACCCATCCGGCGGCCTCCACGCATGAAGCGTGAGCCCGGGTAGGACTCTGCCCTTAGGGCTTGTTTCCCTTAGGAGTTAACCTTCTGGCGCTCCTGGACGGTCTGTGCACCGTGCGGCGTAAGCCAATAGATTGTGCATTCTGACTAACAGTCGGCGGAGTCTGGAAGCAGTACTGTTTCCTATCGAGCGGGGGTGGTTGCTGACCTTACGGCGACTGTTCTTGAAACGACCATCGGCTACCCGATTCCGGGTGAAGAGCCGGGGAAAGGATGCCGTGGTCCGCGATAGATTCGGTTGAAACCGTTTTACCGCTACGTAAGGGAGAGGACCGCACAAGCGACCTCGAACTCGTAACCAGTCGAGAGACCGTAGTAATCTGGTCGCAACTGAAAGAAAGGGCGTGAGTGTAAGCCCGCTGGGTAGCATTCCTGGCTATCTCGCGGATAAGGCGTTGGCATCTTACGGGCATGTGGCGGAGCTTGACGGTGGACTGTTTTTGTCCTAAGTGCGCTCACTTCACGGAAGATAGAACGATCATTTCGTTCAAACTTTCTGAGGTGACGGATTCACCCGTTGTGGTTAACAGCTCTAGTTGTAATATCAGTTTAATAAGGTATATGTGTACCAAATTTCAAGTCTCTAGCTCCAATATTGCAAGATTGATATATTGCTAGTAGCAAGATTGATATATGGACCGATTCCAACCACAATCTTATCAACTATTGCCATGACCAAATGAAGATTGCATACCAAATTTCAGCTCAATTGGATTAAGCGCTTGGGCGCTATCTTGGAGGAATACACACACACATCCAGAGAGACGCAGAGCCAGACACACAGACATACTTCAATCTGGAAATAATCTTAATCGTTTCAGGGGGGCTCAAAATATATATTTCCGTCTTCATCTCGAAATAAAAAATTGCGCTTTCACAATACTTTCCCGACTCGGTCGCTAGATGGGCCGGGAAAGCAAAATTGGAGAATCCCGGTTAGCGCTTAAACAACCCGTCTTCGCATATATAAAGTCACTGCAAGTCATGCTAAAGTCGGTTTCACATTCCGCCCGCTTATAAAAGTCCGCGCCGCGACCCACATCACGAATCTCAACAGGACGAGCAAAGTGCTCTCCTAGACTCTTCTATCGATTTGCACTTACGACTTATGCATAACGCAAAGAGCTTTCGAAATTTCACCTATTACTTTCACGGCCCACCAACAGACGAGGATGGAAAATATTGTTAACACGAATTTTTGTTCTCTCGAGTTGAAGACGGAACGATTACGACAATTTCCAGATTGAAGTCTGGCTGTGTGCCTGTCTGTCTGTGTTTGTGTGTGTGTATTCCTCCACGATAGCACCCAAATGTTTCATCCGATTGAGGAAAAATTTGGCGTGCAAGCATAATTTGGTCATGCCAAGAAGGGCATCTTTTTGGTCATGGTATGCAGGCATCATTTGGTCATGAAAAAGTTGAAATCGGTTCACAAGGGGGGGGGGGGGGGGTTGGTTAATATTGGAATCGGAGACTTGAAATAGAGTACACAGATGCCTTGTTGGGACGAAACCATTCTGCGAAATTTTGGTTGGAAAATCTCATTTACAAGCTACACTAATAATATTTCCGCCATTAATTTAATCAAATATCAACGCCATCTCTTGACCAAAACCCACCATTAGCAAAGAAAAGCAATCTCTGATGATAATGGTTTAAAGCGTTAAATGATGACAGCAAACTCTGTGCCAATGACGATAGCTTGGGTTTTTGCTGGATTAATTAAAACACCACGACAATTAGACCAATTTGAGATGCGTTTTAAATTGTTATTTATGTGAAAGATCGCCATTTTGAGGTCATTTGGCCTAGAATGGTTAAATGGAAAAATAATAATAATTGCATACATCTATACGCACCTGTTTAGATTAAAAACGCTAATAAATGTTACAAGATAGCTCGTTTTGGTTAACATAGAAAAGAAAGGTAAGATAAAGTTTCTTTACAATGAATAACTTAGAAAAGATATAAAAAAAACAAAAAGCATAGATATAGTCAATATATAATAGAAATTTTGCTGTCACTAAACCCGAGAGAATATTAATGTTTAAGGTTTAAGTTTAAAATAATTTCGCGAAACTTTAAAATAAAAACGCAAACAAATATTTCTGTTTGTCAACATTCAGATTTAGCGATTCATCTATACTAATATTATAAAGAGGTAAAGTTGGTTACGTTGTAGGAAGTAATCTCTGGATGTACTGAACCGATTTTGAAAATTATTTTACCAATAGAAAGCCACGTTATTTGTGAGTGTCATAGGCTATATATTATTCCGAAAAAATGAAAAGACTTTTTCGTGGTAGTCGGATTTCCAAAGTAAGTCGGAAAAAACGGTCGAACGAAAAGGTTTCTAACGAACGCTGCCTTAAAGATGAGAGATATATGATTAAGTTCTAGAGAAAAGTTGTAGAGCTTGATAATGCCTACAAAAAAGTCAGCGAGAGCATATGTCTAACTTTTATATTTAAGTAACAAAAAGTAGTATTTTATATTTAAAAAAATATTTAAATCGTTAGGTCATGTTTATTGGTCATATTATCAACAATTATGAATTATTATCAAAATAAGTAAATTTATCGTCTCAAGTGTTTAAAACAAAAGAATTTTCCCTTTACTGCATATAATTTCCCTTTTAATGCATAAATATTTAAAGAGATAAGACACTCACAAATAAGACACTCAGAAGAAGACACTCACAAATGACGATATTACAGTCAAATTGGCATGCAAATACATACATACATATGTAGTAAAAATATAACCCTTTGGCAGTCAGGAAATAAATCATAGCACTCAGTACTAACCGAACCACACTCATAATTTCATCACAAGTAAAAAGTTTTACCGCCCAACGACGTGGGCACGGGTCAGCTAGTTAGATATAAAAGTGTATAAAAATACACAAATAATATGAACCTTTATCGTTGCTTATATATGTTCATAGTATTTATCGTAATAATTAACAATTAATGTTATTAAAATGTTATTATATACATAACCTTTATCGTTGTTTAAATTATTAATAATAGTAGTGAGAAAGGATCTTACCTCCACCATTCTCCCCGAGAAGATGACAAATGCCCTGATGGCATAGTTTGATTTTGTTTGTGTCTGTTTGTATCTGTTTGTGTTTGTTGTGTGTTTGTGTCGTGTCCGGGCCAAGGTTGGACACGTATCTTCAAAAATATGCGGCCTGGGTGGCCTTTCTGTTTTGTAAGTCTTGGTGTGTGATGGGGGTTGACAATTGCGGACAGTTTAGGAGGTGGTCTTCATCCTGCAGTGTTCCACAGTCGTAAGTTGGATTTTCTATATAACCCTAGCAGACGAGATTGGCTTGGCATCTTGTCTCAGTGTCCCTTGTCCCTTTGGTAGAATGATTGTCCCTTGAGTTTAGACTCACCGTTTCCAGGGACGCCCGATTGTTCATGATAGCAGACTAGACAGTTGGAAACGTGCACAATCTTCGGAGAGGCTGCTTCTGTGTCCCATTTATTATTATATTATTATTTTATGATAATATAACATGTTATGGTGGTATAGTAGTTAGGTCGCTTTAGCCTACATTGTAAGATTCCGGGATTGCTAACTGGCTGGGTCACCCTTTCCTGTTGGGATAAAATTGACTGAATTGCATTTGAATTCTGTCGATCGAATTCAATAACCAGACACAAACCATAGACTGGCCCGGTGGTTCAATAACCATACACGACCCGGTGGCATAGTGGCTAGCTCGCCTTGTCTTAGATTGTAAGGTCCCGGATTCGATTCCCGGCTTGGTCACCATTTTCCGTTGGGATTAAATTAACGGAATTGCATTTTCAATTCTGTCAATCGAATGCAATAACCAGACACACACTTACACACATATTGCACGTATACATACATATAAACACGTCACAGTAGGGTTGGTTGTAAGAAATTATCATATGACAATAAACCCGACTATTGTGAAATGTTCACAGTAAAGAGTAGAAACAAACAAACTCACACACATCTTACACGTCCGCATACCTATCCTACCGCTTCTACACTTCCTACCCCTTCACAGTGTAGGGTTGGTTGTAACAGATTGTGCCCCATTGTGAATTTTCACAATAAAGAGTACAGACAAAGTAACAAACAAATATAATTCTGATGAATACTAAGGATTTTGTTACTTCATGCGTAAGATTCGTTTCTTATAAATATAGTGGCTAAGGTTTTGTATTATATACACACACGACAAGATAATTCTATTAATAATTATAAACAATTAAAAAAAAACTTATATTACAATTAAAAAAAAACAAAGATATTGATAATAGTAAATCACTGCTGAAATGCTCGGCAGGCTAATAATTTGGGACTGTATTTTATAATGTGCTATTTATCAGAACCTAAGAGGAAAGCAACGTGCATTCACAATTAGCTAAAATCATATACCCTCTTTATACACAGCGTATAAGTAGACCTCGAGAGTCCACTTTTAATATGCTTTCAGTGAAAGACGCCTACACTTTCATCTCTTTCTCCCTCGCCTTTCTTCTCTCGCTCGCACTCAGAGGCTCTTAGGTTAAAAGGGCCTTTTGCTGGTCGGCCCCTATCATGCCTCTCACACGGCTCCGATACATTCTTTGAACATTTTGTTACGCTCAGGGCTTTTGTGAAAGAAGAATGATTCATCGAGTGACCGATACGCGTGTCTCGATTCACTGATTCATGATCGCCACTACGCATACGTACTTCTAGAGCGAAAAGGGTACTTTTGTCACGTCATCACCCACAACATCGTTCGCTGATATATAACGGAAAGGAACGGTCAGCGTAACTGATGCAGTAGTTAGGGGAGAGCAGAAGTGAGCGCAGTTGACCACTTTTTTTGAAAACTGTCTGGTCATGTCTTTAAACATGTTTTTTCATTAGGGCTCCTTCCGAGTTGACGCGACTAAAAATTTAGATATTTTTGTAATGCCACGCGCCCGCGCGCTTTCGATATATACATAAAGATGTATAGGTATACCGCGGCGACAAGGGAATACGTCCCACCGTTGGCAGGGGCCAATTCCGAATGACGATTTCGGCTTCGCGCGTCGTCTAATATAGTCGATTTGGCTTTTCAATTATAATATAATAAAATTATCAAATGAATAGTTTTTTATAAAGTAAAAATTAGATTACAATAATAAAATAACTTAAGATCACTGTGTTATTTTTTATATCACTCAAAAGTATCTTTAATAAATATAAAAAAATAATGTTTGGCCATAACAGTTCTGGAAATTACGTAATTTAAAAAAAAAACTCTTATATTTTTTGTATGGAAGTTCCAAAAATTGTCTTCTATGTCTTGTCATAGAATTTACCGCAAGAAATTTGTAGCACCAATCTACAAATTTCACGCAGTAAATTCGTTTTTTATTCTATTTATAATGTCAAACAACCGCGATAGTCTTCGATTTTAGCATTTTTTAATATTGAGAATCCTCTCTAAGTTTTACAAAAATTGAAGACAAATCTCGATGGTTTTTATTTTTTTGGAAACAGAATAAAAATAATTTACAGTTAATATGGAAATAATTTACCAATTTCTTTTTGGCGAAATGATAGCTTAAGGACCGGGTTTTTAAAATCCGGCATAATTGTATTAAAATTCTTTTTCGTGTTCTCACAACCAGGCTACAAAATTATGCTTCAGATAGCTTTTGGCCGCCACGGCCGGCACGGCCTCTTAAACAAAATTATACCTTATAACTTCCTTGTATCGCTAGTGATCAAGTGCCTATTCCCAGGGAGCAAGCTGGGACTCTGCTTAGATGAATATCATCTCTTTGATATCCATATAGGATGGATGGAAAGATGTCCTGGAATATACATATAGATCGTGTTGTCTAAACTGTCGTCAGACTTACACCTGTAAATGGTATTAGTTGTCTCAGATGGGCTCATAATGGATATTTCCGTCGTCAACTTGATTTTTTTAGCGCTCTCACAATATTTTTCTCTTTTGGTCGCTTGGTGGACCGGGAAAGTAAAGACATATGTAAACTGTATTCAATCTGCCCACCGCCTCATTACGCATAAGATAAAGCCTAATCTCCGAGTGAGGGCTAACAGACTGTTAGTTAAGCATACTAAACGAATCCATTCTATCGTACACGCTTCTATAAGCTGGGTGATTTTTTTGAGCATGCCAATTCTTTGAAATGGGAATAACATTAATACGTAACTTTCAGGTACCTCATTTTAGTTTTTATTGTTTAGTAATAATATTATTAATATAATATTTAATATGTATATTACAATGTGTAACGTAACATACCTCAACATATACATACGTTGTTTTTTTCCAATTTTGTTTTGATACTTTCTATTGTGTGATTATTTTTTGTATAGAGTGCCTAAGATGACTATCAATATTCTTATAATAATTATCTATTTTAAATGTATACTCATGTACATGGATTCAGCTCTATTTTTTTTTATTTTATTTGTCTGCCGTGTAGAGACTTTAGTCAACGCTATTGTCGAATTAATATTTATGCTTTAATCGTCTTATATCTACATATATTAATATATTACTAGCAACTGACGAATTGTAATATGCGATAATTAGCTTTAATTGATAATTCATGCTTTTATTGTATTTTCTGAATGAATAAATTGAATACTGAAAACTGAATTCTGAATACCGTCCTCATTTCACGTGACTGTTTTTGTTTCGAACAATAGGACAAAAGGTAGCATCCACGCTTTCGATTAGTCATTTTACACACGAACAAAAAGATGTAAATCCACTTTTAAAATTCACATGACGACGATGAAAAGGCAGTAGAAATGAAGACGTTTGCCAATATACCTACATCTATGCGATTTAGTACAACGATTTCCGTGATACCGGAAAGTCGAGCATCTTCCCTCATCCCCGGAATTAAGAGCTTTATCCGTGTCTTCAGATCGTTGATAAAATCTCCAAATACGAAATGTTTACAAGAGAGAAACATCCCCGCTAAAATGTTTTAAATGATTAAAATTCCCGATTCGTACTCGCGGGACGCATTAGGCGGGTGGTGGGGGGAGAGAAAGAAGGGGGAGGTGAATCTAATAAGATGAATTGAATGATACTCCCCACCCGCCAGGTGGGCTCATAAAGGCCCGTGATATTTTTCTACGCATTCCGAGGCGAAATACCACTTTGAAGTGACTCTTCGCGAAGTGTTCATGGAAAGAGCGAGGGTGAGCTGCCTTTGAGGTTAGCTGGAAGGAATGAATAAAGACGCTATAGCTCTAATCTTATTTAAAGGAGCAGCAACGGCATAAACAAAAAAAGTACAAGCGGCTGCTTAAAAAACTCATAACATTGAAGGGTAAATATAGATTTTTATTGAGACGTCAGGCAAGGTAAGGCCACATACTAAACATTTCTGCCGATCAAAAATGGCCCAAATTTGGGACCTAATGGGCCCTTGCTGAGTTGGCCACGAAGACCCATTCTGTTCAGGGTTGGTCACACTCATCCATCCGGCGGACTCCACGCATAAAGTGTGAGCCCGGGCAGGACTCTGGCCTTAGGGCTAGTTTCCTTTAGGAGTCAACCTTCTGGCACTCCTGGACGGTCTGCGCACCGTGCGCCGCATAAGCCAATCGATCTCATAAGCCAATCGGCTCTTGAAACGACCTTCGGCTACCCGATCCTGGGTTACCCCTAGAATGTGTAACGTCCCTTCCGGGATGCAAAAGGTACGGCTGAGTTTTTACTTCACAAGTTTAGGGCTTAACAGTCGGGCAAAGGATGCTGTGGTCCGCGATAGATTCGGTTACACC